>ML296646.1:502-12198 GCA_005239495.1 Nicotiana undulata
GCTTACAGCCCAAAACATATCATAATGTATAAATACTAATTAAGCAAAGGCTTAAAAATCGGTTTCGCAACTCAATAGTCGCCTAAATAGGAAACATGTTCCAAAGTTTCCACCTTTTTATTTCAAAACCCGTGAAAGTATACATAGTCCGGGGTTTCATACCCTCAGGACAGGATTTAAAGACATTACTTACCTCACAACTAGCCCAGAATTATTCCGCTATGCACTTGCCTCTCGAATCAACCTCCGAAGGCTCCAAATCCACCAAGTTCAGATTTTTATCATCAATATGTGCTAAAGGAACAATTTCCAATCGAAAGATATCAAATTTAACTCAAAACCCGACCCCCGAGCCCGTGTCCCGAAACTCAGAAATTTTTATACCAAAATTTTCTTCATTCTCTCACGAGTCCGTACATATAAACAACACCAAAATCGGAGTTCGTTTGACCCCTCAAATCGACCCTTGAAGATCTCATAATCTCAAGCCCTAAAACCTAATTTTTCTACTGATTTTTCATGAATTTTCACTGGTTTTATGCTCTATAATCACCCATAATCGAGTTTTAATGATTAGAACACTTACCTCTATGAAGAACAAGAATTTCCCTCTTCAAAATCGCCCCAAAGAGCTCTTTTCCATACAACAATGGTGTAAAAAGGGGTTTAGGTAGCGGATGAAATATTTAAATACTGCCCAGTGATTTACTCTCCGCGATTGCGGTCAAACACACGCGATCGCACAGTACAAATTTTTCCCTTCTCCGCGATTGCAGGTCCCCTCATGCGATCGCATAGTGTATTTTTTCCGGACAGCCCCACGCGCCCAAATTACCTTGTGCGATCGCGCCCTCACCTACGCGATCGTACTGCTTTATTTCCTTCTACTCTGCGATCGCATCTCTACACCTGCGATCGCACAGAGCATTTTTCACCTGCCCCAAATTAACTCTCCGCGATCGCAGTGAAGGAAATTGTTGTGCACAAAAACCATAAAACCAGTTATGTATTCAAGTCCAAATGAGTCCGTTAATCACCCAAAATCAATCCCGAGCCCCTCGGGACCCCAACCAACTATACCAACACATCAAATATGATCATTCAAACTTAGTCGAGCCTTCGAATCACCAAAAACAACGCAAAAACACTAAAATCTCATCGAATTCAAGCCTATGAACTTTCAAATTCCTAAATTCTACCAACGATGCCGAAACTATCCAAAACACATCCGATTGACCTGAAATTTTGCACACATATCCAAAATGACACTACAAACCTGTTCCAACTTCCGGAATTCCATTCCGGCCCCGATAGCCTATTTTCCACTGCCATCCGGAAATCGCCAAAAACTAACTTTCGCCAATTCAAGCCTAATTCTACACCGGACATCACAAAAATATTCCGAACACACTCCTAAGTCCCAAATCACCTAACGAAGCTATTCAAACCATAAAATTCATATTTCGAGATCGTTTACCAATAAGTCAACTCTCAGTTGACTTTTCCAATTTTAAGGCTATTTTTAAAGACTGAATGACTAAACTCTCATTACCACCATTCTGATTTCAAGCCTACCAACTCTAACACATCAATAATAGAATAACCAGTCCATGACAAGTCAATAACAACCATTATAATGCAAGTTCTATGTAACGACAGACCGAGTCATTACAACGCTAAAGCACGGACAACTCACGTGTTGCACGGACAACTCAAGTGCCATAATATCAAATGTCTGGATCCGCACGGTCAACTCACGTGCTACGCGGACAACTCACGCGCTATGGTATCAATACCTGGATCCGCACGGACAACTCACGTGCTATCATATCATATCATATCAAATATCTCACAACAGGCCCTCGGCCTCACTCAACCATGAACCTCTCTAGCCTCGCCATTATAAACAAATAAGGGGACACACCCCACATCAAGTATCATAACATATCAGCAAAATAATAGAGACTGAGGTAAACATGTACAATAATTTCTATGCCTGAGTGAAAATAATGTGAGCATGAATAACGCCTAAGCATGATCTCTAACATGAAGTCAAACAAGTTCAACAACAAGTAAACACATAACCACAGATAATAGCCATTAGGCCTCACAGCCTCACGGGACGGACCAAGTCTCAATCCCTCGTGGTGCACACCCACACGCCCGCCACCTAGCGTGGGTATCACCTCCAAACAATCACATGATATCAAATTCTTCGGGTTTATACCCTCAAAGTCAGAGTTAAAACTGTTACTTACCGTAACAGCATAAAATCCTACTCCGGGATGCCCTCATCACTGGACTTGGCCTCCAAAAGCTATAAATCTAACCATAATCAGAATATTACTATCAATATAGGCTAAAGAATCGAATTCCACAATAAAAACTACATAAATAAGCCAAAAATCCGAAATTGACCAAAACCTGGCCCCCGGGCCAGCGTCTCTAATCAGTCAAAAATGGTAGAATAATAAACCTCGTGCTCACCCAAGTCTAACCATATAAAATTCATCAAAATCGGACTTTGTTTGGTCCCTCAAATCCTCACCACAAACTCTCCAAAACTCAAGACCTAACTCCCTCAGTTTCACCCTAAACTCCTACTAATTTCATGGATAATAAGTGGAAACATAATCATAAACACGCGTAAATAACCCAAGCGACTTACCTCACTGATGTCTCGTGATTCTCCCTTGAAAAACACTTCCCTAAGCTCAAAGCCCGTTCAACAATGGTGGGAAAATGGCAAAAATTCGCGAATTGTTACTTATATAGGTTCTGCCCCAGGGGTTCCGCACATGCGACCCTCTTCTTCTCACCTGCGCAACCGAACATATGCTCCCACGTGCGCACCTACAAAACTCACTTAAACGCCCAACTTCGCACCTGCGACTGCACCTTCGCACTTGCGGGCTCATAGGTGCGACACTCCTTCCGCACCTGCGCCAACTGCACAGCTGACCAATTCCGCATCCGCGATAAGACTCCCACATTTGTGGCCATCGCACTTGCGGTCCCCAATCCGCAGGTGCGGACAAACCAGGAGACTCTGCACTAACAGATTTCCAGCAGTTCAAACTTCACAAATTTCAATCTGTTAACCATCCGAACCACACCCGAGCCCTGAGGTTGCAAAACAAATAATTCCCATAAGTCATATATCACTACCCAAACTTGGTCAGACCTCCGGAACACCCAAAACAACACCAAAACACTAAATCAACCTCGGATTCAAGCCTAAGAACTTCTAAACTTCCAAAATTCGCTAACGACGCCGAAACCTATCAAACCACGTCCGAATGAACTCAAATTTTGCACACACGTCACAAATGATACTACGAACCTACTCCAACTTTCAAAATCCCATTCCAACCCTGATACCTAATTTTCCACTGCCAATCAAAATCGCCAAATTTCTAACTATCGCCAATTCAAGCCTAATTCTACCACAGACCTCCAGATTACATTCCGGACACACTCCTAAGTCTAAAATCACCCAACGAAGCTAACCGAATAATAAAAATCCACATCTGAATTCGTTTACTCATAAGTCAACTTACGATTGACTTTTCTAACTTAGCTTTCTAACTAAAAGACTAAGGGCCTCATTTCATCCCAAAACTATTCCGAACCTGAACCTACCAACTCGATACAACTCAACACAGCTGAACAACACATAAAGAAGCTGAAATGGTGGAAACGGGGCTATAACTTTCATAACGGACGATCGGGTCGTTACAAATTGGTTATGCAGATGCAAGATATTTGTGTGATCCACACAAAGGTCGATCTCAGACAGACTATTTATTTATAAGTGGAGGTACAACCATATCATGGCACTCAACAAAACAAATTATGGTTGCCCAATTGAAAGAAGAATATATCAAAGAACATAGAACAAAACACATTTCACCGAATTTTTTTTCACTCGTGATCTTCAAAAGAATGGTTACATAGATGTTCAACAAGTTCGTTCAACTGATAATTTGGCGAATATGTTCACTAAGACATTACAAACCTCAACATTTGAGAAGTTGGTATATAAGATTGGAATGCACCTTCTTTGAAACATTAAGTGATATTTTCATCAGGAAGAGTAGCTACGAGTTGGACTCTTTTTTCTTTAACTAAAGTTTTGTCCCACTGGATTTTTCTGTTCAGATTTTTAATGAGTCAGCAAATAATGAGTATTATAAATAACTATGTACTTCGCAACGAGTTTTTCCTATTAAGTTATTAACGAGGCAGATTATTTTTACATGAATATCCAAAGGGGTATTATGAATAGTGTGTAGATACGAATGTCCATGTGTGTGAATAGCTGATAAATGGATTCACACACTTTTATGTCCATCCCATGCATTATTCTACAATAATAAGTCTTTACATTTTATGCCTATGTAAATGACAATGGAAAGATAGACCAGAAGAAGGAAAAACATAGACCAGAAGAAGGAAAAACTTCTTCCTTCTATCTCTCTCTTTTTATTTCTGTTTTACTAAAAAAATTTATTTTATATCAAATCATTAGATCAGGATCTACTTCTCCATTTTCCCCTGTTCCTACCATATGGATCCAATTGTTAGAATGTCAGAGAGGGAAAAAATTCTTTATTGACCTTTATCGGGAATTTGCATGGTTGTTTCCAGCTGGATTCAGAAAGGATGGATGATATGCTAAAAGGGTAGCCAATTCAAATTCTTTTCGTTTCCCGTTAAGTAAATATTTTAGGTTTTACTCCATATACTAAGAGTCCGTTTGGCCTGAATATTTTTTTTTTTTACTTTTGTCGAAATCAATGTTTTCCTATAAAATTCTTAATTTTCTCTTGAAGATGAAGTTTGAAATTTTTTGAAAATTAAAAAAACTTCAAAAAGTTATTTTTTAAAATTTTACTCAGGTCACTCACAAAAATTCAAAAAGAATTAAAACTATATTCATGTCCAAAAAAAACTCTGATTTTTATTTATCATTTTTACTTGAAAAAAAAAATCATTTTTTTCCGAATTTTACAATTCTTATGTCCAAACGCCTACTAATATAGCGTCCAAAATTTTTCAAAATGTCTAGTTACTTAAAATAAAGTAATTAAAAACCAATTATAATAACTGTCTTAGTAACCTAAAATGGAATTAAAGTAAAAATTACATGCATGTTACAACACATTCATAGCATAATTTTTCATATTGTTGGTACATATTACTTGTAGTTTTACCTCCAAATTAAGATAAATTGTTTTAATGAGAATTTTAATTGGTCGGGTGTCAAAGCAGTTATGAAATATGAGTAAAATAATTGTCTCTTGAAAGAGGAAGAAGAAGACATGCAATTATTTTTCTAAGATTGTTGAAAGTGTCCAATATAATCTAGGTGCACCAAGTTTCCAACCTTGTGTAGAAAAGTTGATATTCATTGGAAGGTTAATATTATCATTAATAACAATTGAAAGAGAGCAGAGCATGATAATACAATCAGCTTCAAGAGGATCAATAACATTGAACTCTTTTTCGTTTTATACCCTCATATATTACAGCAGAAATTAAATGTAGAACTATAAGTAACTTTACATTTCGATATGAAGGGAAAAGAATTGCAACTCTGGAACCAAGGTTAGAATTCGAGGGTCCGCCAAACCATAGAACCACTTTTCTATCAGTTTTCACAGATTACACACACAGCGGAATGTAAATAACATTCAGAGTTTTTACGTGGAAAATTTCCAGCTCAACAGGATCAAAAACCACAACCTATCCTTGTAGGATTTCAACTTCACTACTGAGCAAAACATTTAGATTACAACCTATTGTCACCTAGGAATTAACTCCTTAATCCCTCACTAACTTGTAATACATCTATTACAAGCCACTTTGTAATACCTCTATTACAAAGACTTTACAATTTGACTAACTCTAGCAAAGACAAAAAACACTGGGGTTTATGATTTACAAGAGTTTATTACACATTGTTTCTATGTAAGCTAAGTAGGAGTTACAAGTAAGAACATTAACAAAGTTACAACTCAACTAAGGACATACAATCACTTGATATAGGGAACTGGTATGTAGCAGTGTTGTTCTTTGTTCTTGATGCACTTGAGAATTGTTTATTAAAAGCTTAGTCATTATTGGAGTGTTTGAGTGAATTCTCTAAGTGTTCAAGTGATGTTTTGTCATTGGTTTAATATTAATATAACATTGATGACATCATTTGAATGATGTAAGCAACTTTGGTACAATGTCCTTGCCAATGGAGGTGACTGTTGCACTGTGTTGTACTGATGTGTGTGCAGTCAGTCACTTTCCAGTTGTGGAGAGTTGACTTGGTACAATTACTAGGGTAACTGAAGACCATCTGTTCCCCTTATTGATTCTTTAACTTCTGAGATACCGACGAACATCTCCAGCTTAAGTCTAGTTGTATTCATGCGCTTGGGAATGTGGACCAAATGTGGATCAGGTTCCTCATCCGGTTCTTAACATTAAGTTTGTTAGATCATCAAAACATAAAAGAAAGGTACTTATAACCTATCAATTTCCCCATTTTTTATGATGACAAACTTATAATTGAAAACCCTATGAAAAACCACAAAAACCAGATGGTGAACCAGAAAGGTCATTTAGTTCCCCCTGAATCTGTATTCCCATTAATCAGTGCACATCATTATTCAATTATGCAAAATCTTCTCCCTTTTGGCATTATAAAAACAAGAATACCAAGTAAGTATCAAAAAGAATTCAAGAGTGGAATTCATGCAACTTGTGTGCACAAAAACATGATAGAAATTAGAGATAAAATAACAATATCATAAACGGCAAAAGGGGAAAAGCTTCCATAAAACAATTTGTATTTTACAAAAGGGAGTAGATTCAATTTTACCACCAACAATTCCAAAACAAAAACAAGTACCAATAAAAAATTGGCATCATCAGAAACATTCAGAAGAGGCGGACACTGGAAACTGGACACTGGAAACTGGACACTAAAGGGGACACTGCTTAGGGGGCACTAGAGGAAGAGGGCTTCGAGGAGGGGGCAAGGGTTTTGAGGACAAGATCCATGCGAGCATTCGCGGGCATTGCTCATTGAGAAATCTTTCTTTCAGGTGCTCCACCTATTTTTTGAGGTCAGCATTCTCCTTCGCCAGGCGGGCAACCTCTGAGTTGTGAGAACTACTAGAACCAACTGCCTCTTGTAGCTGACTGAGCTGACTCTCAAGAATAGCGTTCCTTGCCTTCAACTTCCGGATCTCCTCTATGGCACTGTTCGAAGCATTTATCAGTTGAGTGATAGTAGAGGTGCTTCCAAATCCTCCGACCTTGTGAATACCCTCACACTCCTCAATAGTGTTCTTGGAAAAGGTTTGTTTCTTAGTGCCCACTTTGTCCTGTCCCAGAGGTACCTTGAAGAACTCGAAGACCTTTATGAGAAGAAACCCATAAGGTAGCCCATGGTTGCCATCCTTAAAGTCTGCCACTGTTGTTTTAGACTTCAATACTACACAATATTATAAGTTAATTGTGCAGTACCCAATTTTCGAGTGTTGTCTAATAAGAAGAACCAAGTTCTTCTTAGTCTACTACTTACTACTATTTGCGGAATAATTAAGCAGTAATAGTAAAGACACAGAGATTTTTACGTGGAAAATACCTGGCTCAAAAGGTGAAAAACCCACGACCTACTCCTTAGTAGGATTTGCTCAAAACTCTTCACTAAACTCTGAGCCAAAACAGACTTACAAAATAAACTCTTTTGTAATCCTAGGACTAACTCTAATCCTCTTTGTATCAACTAGCCTCTAGCTAATTTCTACAGAATTCAAGCTAACTCTAACTTGATCAATTTGTACCTATTACAATTGCTTCTATGAAAGCTGATAAGATACAATATTTAAACTCCTACTACAATCAACTAGACTCAATATACAAATAATGAAACTGTTCCTTCTAGTTGAACTGTAGCCTTTGTATCACAGAATAATTCTGCTTACAAAACCTCTGGAACTTTTGCTTTAGAACTTGATTCACTTTTGCACTTGTGCGTCGTCTCTTTCAGCAGTAATACTTTGATTATTGATAGAGGCCGTTTGTTGAGTCCATGATACAATTCTGATCTAAATCTTCCTTGGTAGTTGAGTTTGATTGTAACTCAACTTCCTTCCTCTATTTATGTCCTAGCTGAAAGCAACTTCTATCTTCTCTTATCAATTTGCAACCTTTTCGTATTAGGATACATTCTCTTAGTTCTTTGATACTTAGCAATCACTGATATCTCCTAGACTTGTACGAATTGTGATCCACCTACTTCATTCAGAAGTGTATGCTATGATGGACCTGGTTCAACTGGACGCCATTTGTCAATATTCAAAACTCATTCAATGACATGGGCCAACAAATTCCCCCTTTTTGATGATGACAAACTCTGTGCATTTATCTTGTATACACATCCAACACTTTGTATATTGGTGAGAATTAATCATCAAGAACCAGGTTCATTAGGTTATAAATATCACTTTAAAAATTTTGAACAACACAACACATCTTCCCCCTTTTGGCATCATCGAAAAGTTGCAAAATGATACTTACCAATAAATAATTCTTACTCATGGCCAATTTAGGCAACTGCAGGTGCAAACATGATTAATCAACACAATAAACCAATAATGTAAGCTAACTCATAAATAGAGACATTTGTCAAAACACCAAGATTTCATTTAATTAACATGGTTGATCAACACCAAAACAGATTAAATCAAAAACAACCAAAACATGAGCACGACAGAATTAAAAACTGAAACAAACAACTAGACACAGTCCCGATTTGGGCACTTGATAGGATAGGAGGGGGTAGTTATAGAAATTCCTAAGTTTTGGGTGGTGCAGAAGAGGCAGGATTCTTGGTTTGGAGAAGAGACAACATTTGGTGTAATACACCCTCATTTTTCTCCTTCTCCTTGGCTAATTCAGCTTTGAGAGCATCACGCTCACCTTCCACCTCAACTAAGCGAGTCTTCAAGCGAAGGATCTCCATATCCTTTTGCTCGCTTTCTTGCACCAGAGTACGTACCTTGTTGTTGACCGGTTGCTTCCGAGATGAACCAGGTTTATCTGTCGGGGCACTAATAGTGTAATCACATGACAGCAAAGTGTCCTTCCCAAAGAAATCCTTAGTAGTATCCATTTCAGCCTTCTTTGTGGGAACTCCAAAATGACCCAGAACTGCAGTAAGTATAAATCCATAAGGAATTGCATGGGCCTTGGTTCCATTTACCACCCTGTCCAAAAGCTGGATGATCAAAGATGGCCAATTGATTTGCTTGCCTCTATATAAGCACTCCATGAGCGTTAGATCCATATAGTTGGCAATGTGCCTGCGTTCTTGTCTTGGCAGCAGAAATTTAATAACAAACTCAAAGAACAGCTTGTGTTCAGGCTTCATCTCATTGTTGTACACTGCCCTGGGCTCAGGCTCTTATTCATTGTCACAAAAGAATCTGGTGATGGTAAGTGTTGAGGCCATTCCATCCAAGCAAGGCCATCTCTGCCTTGTATAATCGTCATATCCCTCAGATGGAAAGTCTAGAATGACTCCCAGTTCTTGAGTGTCAAAGGAGACTTCAACTCCCCTGACCAATGATGTAACCCTTCCTCCAATCACAGTTGCATTCCCCATGAATTCCACTACCTCATTTCTGACCAGCCTGCCCTCCAAGCGAAGGACCATGTCCTTCCAGCCTTGAGCTGCCAGAAAATCCACTAAGTACCTCATACCCGGCTCCTCCAAGTCTTTCAGTAACTTTCCCTTCAAAATATGTCGCTTGCCAAACATGGCAACTCTGTCAATCGACACTTCTCCAACCTCCTTCTCATCATCTCCACTCCAATCAGGATCATTATCTTTCTCAACAATCTGAACTTTCTTCTTTGACTTTACCTTGGACCGTGTCCTCGTAGATGTACCCACGGTGGTAGCAGACATAGGTGCTGACTTCTTTGAGGAAGTCTTAGTCAATTTTGCCTTGGGTGTCTTGACCACCACTGGAGTAACCTCTTCATCCTGTTGGACCAGGTCCAACATCTCATGAACAATAATAGCCTCAACAGGCTCCCCCACTTTTGCTTTCCCTTTCTCAGCTTTCTTTCTTTCGCTCTCTTGAAGAGCTTTTTCCATCTTCTCCTCTTCTTCACGAACAGTATTTCACGTAGCTCGTACCCTTGAAACAGGTACACCAACAGACTCATCAGTTTTCCTTTTCTTTGAGGCCTTAGACTTGTTGGACTTGGGAGTCCTTCTCTTCTTGGGGTTGTATGAGTCCCCCAGTTTCTTAAGTCTCTCAGCCAAGGTTTCTTCCCCAGAAGAAACACGATCATCTATCTCCTACATAAGCTGTTCTAATCAAGCAGCAGCTTCCTCCACTTCATTAGTTCCCCCTATCACTACGACGTCATCTTCAAGATTATTAGGAATGGGGCCACAAATACTAAGTATGGAACCATCCTTCCCAGATCCCCTCACACCTGCATCTCCCTCATTCTCAAGAATTTTACCAGTTTTTCTTGGCCTTCTTGGAACTTCCACATCCACCACAGACCCAACCAGCACAAATCTATTTTCAGAATTTAACACAGAGGTAACTTCAGTATTACCTTTCTCAGCACTTGACGAACCAGGTGCATCGTCCTCATGTGCTGATTTAAATGATTCACTGGATGAATCAGGTTTGGGTTCTTCTTTAGACTGTAATAAATCTTCCAAGAACGTTGCTCGTGACCCTGAAGCCACATATTTTCGTGCAAGAACCTTGACACGACGGGGTTTTGGGGCTGGGATAGGGTTTGGTGTAGGTTTAAGAGCATCATGGTATTCAGGGGTTTCAGGTGTCTCAGAGGATTCAGAACTGTATACCGGTGGAGAATCAGACTCATATACTCCTTCATCGTAGTCACGATTTTGAGAATCAGATGAAGCAGACGACATTTTTAATTTTTGAGAGAAAAAGAAGAGAGGGCAAAAGACAGTGGAGATTTGAGTGTTGAATGACTTGAACAGGGTTCGTCTATTGCTTTATTCACTATGGGTAATGATGGCCTATTTATAACTTGTGGCTGGGGTGATTATAACGGACGAGTATTAACACAAGTAGGATCCTAATCGATTAACGACTGTCAGTGATTTGACATTGATTAGACCATTTCTTTCCCCCTAAAACTAGGCTAATTTAATGTGACGGAACTTCTTGAAACTGGTTCATTATTTGGGTAAGTACGAGAATTTGAACTGAACCATAAATGGATAGAGTCCTACTCATGTATGACTGTACTTGAATTAATATATGTATGGAGATGAAAACGTACCTTGTCAGTCATGTAAACCAGCATGGATGAACCAGGTTCATCCTGGAAAAAACTTCATTTTGCCTCAGTTCACAAATAGAGAAACATCATTAGCAACTAGGGAATCATATTAATACATGGCAGAAGAGTATGACAACAAAGACATAGTGTTGAGCAATGATTAATCTGATTAAGTACCCAATTAAAATTTCTAGCCATAAAACTTCCTCCTCTCCATTTTTTTCAATAGGTGATCTTAATCATCCCTAATTCAAGCATGTTTCTCTCAGAATGCTCCCTAATCAATGCTTTGGTAAATATATCATCAATTTGATGATCAGTGGCACAGAATTCAATTGAGATCA
>ML296648.1:5071-38198 GCA_005239495.1 Nicotiana undulata
GCCCCCCCCCCCGATTTGAGAAGTACCGGCAGTAGTAGATACAAAAACTACTTGAGCAAGGCTAGTACATACTGTCAAGATATGAGCCAAGGTCTCCTGAAGACCCGGAATAACGATGGGCATTGCCAGTGCCTGAGCCTCTCCCCCTAGGATACCTGCGGCAGGAACCTGATCCTGAATGGTAGGTGGATCTGGTGGATCCATTAGTACTGCCCCGGCTGCTGCACGAGCTGGTCCCCTGCCTCTGGCGCGGCCTCGACCTCTCGCGGGTCTAGACGGTGTCTGATCACCCTTATCGGTAGCGTGTGTCCTCACCATCTGTGAGAGAATGAAACAACAGAAGTTTAGATTTCCAGAATCAATAGGATGGCACAATAGAATTTCAAGAAAATTAGATTTATCTAAGGGTTTTGTAGCCTCTAGAAGATAAGTACAGATGTCTCCGTACCGATCCGCAAGACTCTACTAAACCTGCTCATGACCATTGGGTCCTATGTAACCTAGTGCTCTGATACCAACTTGTCACGACCCCAAATAAATAAGGGTTGTGATGGCGCCTATCGTGAAACTAGGCTAGCCCTCTAACACAATTAATTCAACAATTTTCTGTTGTATATATATAGTCTCATATTCTAATAAAGATTCACTTTTTATCACAAGTCCAGCAAGAATAATAACCGAAACGATCAAATCTAACAACGCCCCAGACCGCTGGAGTCAACTGACATGAGCATCTAAAAGAGTATATAAAACCTATAAAATGTGACTTTGCTACTAATACAGGTCCAAAGTATCAAAATTCTATGAACTGGGAAGGGAAAGAAGGTAAGCGGTGAACGCTGAGCAGCTACCTCGATCCTTGATCAACTCCAAAGCACGTGAAAAGTCAACTAGCAAGCTAGCCCGATACCTAGTTCTGCACACAGAGGTGCAGGGAGTAACGTGAGTATGCCAACTCAGTAAGTAACAAAAGTAACTAAAAACTTGAGTGCAGTGACGAGCATTTACAAATCATAATTTCATAAAAACGGTAATTCAACTTTTATTAGGAAGGCTCAGTATAAAGAAGAGTGAGAAAAATAATAAACTTCACAATGTAACAGCCTTCAGGCACAATATCACTCATAACAAGGTCCCTCGGTCACTCGTGTCTCCACTATCAGTATTCCATGCTCACACTAAGCACTCTCACTCAACCAGTACCAGATATCCACACAACTGCTGCGGTGTGCATCCCGATCCGAATAATATAAGTTGCGGCGTGCAGCCCGATCCATATAATATCTGTACCGGCGTGCAGCGAGATCCATAACTATCCTCACAACTCGGCTCTCGGCCTTACACAGTCATCCTCTCAAGCCACTCGGGAAACTCATCTCAACATCACGGGACTCAGCCAAAAATACCTTACAGTATTCTAAAATAGTGTAATAACCGTGAAATAGCAACAACTAATAAACATGACTGAGTTCATAAATTTCTATCAATAGTAGTGTGAGAATAGTGTAAAAATACCCATAAGGACCTAAACAGATCGGCACAAGGCCCCAAACATGGCATACTGCCCATAATATAATATAAGCCTCAAAATACAGGATATCTTATGATTTCAAATCAAGTATGCGACTTAATAGTCGCTACGGGACGGACCAAGTCACAATCCCTATAGGTGCACTCCCACACGCTCGTCACCTAGCATGTGTGTCACCTCATTTACCAAAACAATGCAAAATACCGGAGTTTCACACCCTCAGGTCTAAAGTTACAATCGTTACTTACCTCAAACCGGTCCGATTAGTACTCCGCGATGCTCTTGCCCCTCGAATTGGCTCCCAATGCTTCGAGTCTATCAAAATCAGATTAATAACATCAAAATATGCTAGGAAGACGAAACCCATTCGAAAATTATCACAATTGGGCACAAATCCTGAAATTGGCCAAGCCCGCCCCCCGGCCCCACATCTTAGAATTTGATACAAATCACAAAACTAGAATCCTTATCCCCTCACGAGTCTACCCATATCAAATTTACCAAAATCCGACCTCAATTTCCTACTCAAATCATCAAAAGAAACTCTCAAACTTTCCTCCCATTTCCCCCCAGTTTCTACTCTACTTTCTCAAATTAAATGATAAAAATCAAGGCTAAATCATGGAATTAACCCAAATGTGATTGAAGAACACATACCTCAAGAACTCTACTGAAAATCTCTTCAATTTCCACCTTCTCCCGAGCTCTCTAATAGGATTTTGCAAAAATATACTAAACCCTCGTTTTTGAACTTAAAACTTTCTGCCCAATCCTTTACTCTTGGCGAACGCGTCACTAGGACCGCGTTCGCATAGAACAATCCAACATGCCCCTAACTTCACTCTACGCGAACGCGATCCATTTCCTCCCCCAGACCTATGCGAACGCATGAAGTGACTCGAGAACGCATAGGCCAATGGGCTTGGGATCCTCAGATGCCTCACACTCTACACGAAGGCACTCACTTTCACGCGTTCGCGATGACCACTCTGCTCACCTCTCCGCGTTCACACCCCTATTTCCGCGAACGCATAGAACAACTGGACCCCTTCCACAAAACACTCTATGCGAACGCGAACGCATAGAGTAAAAACTCTGCAGCAAAACACCAGCAAACCAACGAAGTCTAAAAAAACAAAAATCGATCCGTTAACCACCCGAAACTCACCCGAGGCCCTCGGGACCTTAACCAAACATACCAACATGTCCCATAACCTTATTCAAACTTCGTCGAGTCTTCGAAACACCAAAAACAACACAAAAATACCGAAATCACATCGAATTCAAGCCTATGAACTTTGTGATTTCTAAATTTTACCACAGATGCCGAAACCATCCAAAACACTTCTGATTGACTTAAAAATTTGCACACATATCCAAAATGACACTACGAAGCTGCTCCAACTTCTGGAATTCCATTCCGACAACGATAGCCTATTTTCCCATGTCGACGGAAAATCGCCAAAAACTAACTTTCGCCAATTCAAGTATAATTCTACACCAGACATCAAAATCATATTACGAACACACTCCTAAGTCCCAAATCACCTAATGAAGATATACGAGCCATAAAATCTACATTCCGAGGTCATTTGCTAATGAGTCAACTCCCTGTTGACTTTTTTCCATTATTAAGCCAGTTTAAGAGACTAAGTGTCTCAATTCTTACCACGACTACTCCGAACCCGAACCAACCGACCCCGACACATTATAAACATACCAAACCAAGAATGAAAAGTTAGAAATAGGAATAACGGGTCTAATTCCATGGAACGACTGGTCGGGTCGTTACATTGGCCCCTGTGGAGGCTAAGATGCATGAGGCAAGGTTGAGATGATTTGGGCATGTTAAGAGGAGAAGATCAGATGCCCCAGTCAGGAGATGTGAGAGGATAGCCTTGGGAGGTTAGAGGAGGGTAGAGGTAGACCTAAAAAGTTTTGGGGTGAAGTGATCAGGTGGGACATGGCGCAGCTTGAGCTGACCGAGGACATGACCCTAGATAGAAGGGTGTAGAGGTGTAAGATTAGGGTGGAAGGTTAGTAGGTAGTCGTGTGTTTCCCTTTGTCTTTCCTAGTATGATAGTATTAGTGCTAGTATGGTTCCCTTTTTTTTCTTAGTTTGCTATAGCCGCGTGTCTTGTTCTGTTACTACTTACCTTCGGTAATTTCGTAGTTTGCTAGCAGTATTTCGTCATATTCTCGTGTGCTGCCTTGGAATTATTTGTTTAAATAATACTATCTTGCTATTACTTGTTATTGGTACTCCTTTCATATTCTTTGTTGTTATCTCTGATTTAGTTTTCTAACTATTTGTCTTGCTATCAGGGCTCCCTTCACCTTCTTTAGCCGAGGGTCAATCGGAAACAATCTCTCAACCCTTCCAAGGTAGGGGTAAGGTTGCGTACATCCTTCCCTCCCCAGACCCCACTTGGTGGGATTATACTGGGTAGTAGTTGTTGTTGTAATATAAAAAATATGCAAAATTTGGAGCATAGAATTTGGAATAGGCGTTGAGGGATTTGAGGGGCAATTATGCCTTTAACCATGATTATGCAAGTATTAAATCCCCTTGCATTGATTATACTATGGTTTACTATGTATTAGTTATACATAGGATAATACCGAACATAATGTACAACTTATATAAATATTAGTTATACATAGGTTGAAAAAATGTACCAAACAATAGATAAGTAATGCACAAAGCTAATATTTGCATTATTTTTCCAATAAATCCTACCAAATGACCCCTAAGGGGTCGTTTGGTTCGGAAATAAGTTATCACTTGATTAATTATTCCGGGATTAGTTACCCCACCCTTTCATGGGATAAAAAATAAAAGGCCTAAAAATTACCACTCAACTAATGGAAATGGCTTATCTATGCCATATGTTAAAAGGTCGGCCTATCCATCCCACTAACGTTATATTTTTGTCTTATTCATGCCACTAACCTTATAGTTTTCGCCTATTTATGCCATTGTTCATTAACAGTCCAATTTTCTTGTTTTCACATAATAAAATTAATTTTTCAACCCCACATTTATTACGTGTCTTTATATTATTGGTTCTTCTTTACTTGACCCTACATTTCTTTTAACCCTGATTATGTATAATTAATTATGCCCAACCCGATAAAAGATGGTTGGATAAAAGAGCTCGAAATGGCCAGCTGGCCGCAATAGTTTAACGTATATTTTAAACGTGCGAAAGACCCACTTGCTGTGTTCTACTTAGGATTTACCTAACTTCAGCTGGTAGATAGGGACAACCGACAAATTATGTGGCCAAGTTTCTATAGTATAGTACACTAGTACATGATAATCACAAAAAAACTCCAAAATATTAACCATCAAGAGGACCTTGAGATGGAAATATTTTTTGTCCCGTCAGGATATCCAATTAAATCAAAACGATATGGAAATATTTTTCATTTACAAGTTGTGCTATTATTTTAGTTTTGAAACACATCTCCGAATATTCGATAATAATGAGTCCATAAAGAACTAGACATATAAAGAGTGATATTATTAAAGTAGAGTCCCATTGTTGAATGAGGTTATAGACTTGTTATAGACAATAAGATTGCGTCAAGAAAATAATCGAGACCGAATGTATTGCAACAATCGTAGATTTGATATCAAGTAATAAGAGAGTTACAATCTCTGTAGTTGCTCCGATTCTACTTTTTAATACAAATTCAAGGGCCATTGAGCTTGATCTTGAATTTGAATTTAATTCATCTGTCGCGAACGTTTTTATTGTTGCCACAAATTTTATCACGAACAAGTAGCCTTGATCTTGAACGCCTTGTATTTGATTTGACTTCGTTCTTGATTTTGAATACTTGAAATTTGTGTTGAAGTACTTGAATGCTTGAACACATGCAGTTTGCAGACAATTGTAGCCTTTGATCGACGAGCTCCCTTGTGTCTTCTTGTTATAACTTCTGGTGTCTTTTCTAGGTTATAAAAACCCTTATTTATAGTTGTGGGAGGGAAGAGTTATGATAAGAACAAATTCTTTCTGGCCAATCAAATTGAAGTGTGACAAGGCCGCATATTGGCCATAATATGTCACGTGCACACGTGGCACAATTTTACTTGCTTTTTAATTTGACTTGGCATGCATGTCATTTAGACATGTAACATGATCCTACTGGCTCTTCTGTTTGACTTGGCGTGCCACATCATTTAACACGTGACACCAAATTGTGCCTCTAGGAAGATGACATATTGGACCTAATGAAGTGAGCTCATCATTTGAAGCACAATCAAATGGGCTAGCCTAGCTAATATATATTGGACTTAAGTACTTAATCCAAGGGAATCTTACAGAAATGTCCCAAATAAGTTCAAGCTTATTAGCCTCTAACAATTAATCATAGACTTACCAAAACTAGCCAAACACATATAAAAACTAAAAAAATTAAATAAATAAGATTCTTTCTCTCCAAGAATCATACGCAAAGACCTCCTTTCATGTTTTTAAGCCTTATTAGTAGCATTCGATGCAAGACTTCAAAAATCTAAGCAAACAAGGACCTTTTGCAATGGGTATAGTCGCAATTCATTGAAAACATATAGATGAGTCAATATACAAAAGTTGAGGAAGATTGGATGTGATTTTGACTGATTTGGTATCAAAATTTGTAGTTAAAATCGAGTTCAAAAAGTTCTTCTACGACACATATGTATCACGCATATATCTCACACACAGGTATACATGGATATACATGTGATACACATTTGGAACAAGTATGATACATATGTGATACACAAATCATTTTTTCATGTTCATCTTCTACTTCGAATTTTCAATTCAAACCACCTCAAAACTCCATCAAACCATTCCAAAACTGAGATTCAAGCTCCTTAAGATGTACCCAATCTATTTTAATAACACTCACTAAAAAAAAAGCAAGAAATAGAACTTTTTTGGCTACACAATAACTAATTGGCTTATATTAGTAATATTTTACGAATTGGCCAATTTTTGTAATAAGCTACTTATAAATGAACATAACTGGTAGTTTTCCTAAATCGAACTATATTAATATTTATTTGGACTAATATAATTAAAATATAGTCCAAATTATTCTATTGAATTTATATCCATTAAATTTTGAATGCCTACACTTATGTTATCATTTTGTTTTTTGGAATTTTACAAAATTATGTTGAAACTTATTTTAAGTCATGTTGTAATTTTATATAAGAGTATTATATAAATATTTTATATTATGAATTTATGTTGTAATTCCGGTTCTAATTTATTTACTTTAGTAGTATTGCCTTATTAATTAAGATTACATGCCATTCATTTTTCAGTTAGAATTTATAGATTATTGTTTCGTAAAATAATTGAGTAATGTTATGACATTATATTTAAAATATTATTCTTTTTATCAAGCATTCAATCGATGATGTTCTTATAAAATATGCACTTTTAGTTTAGTTAATTAAAAAAATATATGTCAATTATTATTACAATATGAGTTACAAATATAAGATTAGTAATTGGTATATTTCAAGAAACATATAAATATCAAATTTAAAATTATTTATAAAGGCATATATTTGTTGAATCTTAACTTTAAAGTTTTGAGAATTATTTATATTTAAATTTTTATCTAACTGTGTAATTATACTTGTGCAATCGAACAATACACTTGTAATTATACTGTAAATACATTATGACAAACAATCAGGTCGTCATAATTATGATATTATGTAATTACTACCTTAATAATTACACCCTTAAAAGACAAATACACTAATCAATGTTCAAATATTGAAGGCATTCCTGTAAACGTTGTTTCTATGATTAATTCTCACCCTACAAATCTATTGGTCGACTTCTTCAAGTTCTTTTATTTAACGGAAATGGGTTGAAAATGCTCCTAAACTTTTGGAAAAGGTTTAAAAATGTAACAATCTGGCCGGCCGTTTCGTAGAATTAACACTGTTATTTCTGTTTCCGCTTGGTCATGCATTGTTTATACTGTTTGTGATGTGTTGGAGCTGGATGGTTCGGGTTTGAAGTGGTTGTGGTGAGAATTGAGACACTTAGTCTCTTTAAGTAGCCTTATAGTTGGAAAAGTCAACTGGGAGTTGACTTCTTGATAAACGACCTCAGAATGCGGATTTTATGGCTCGGGTAGCTTCGTTAGGTGATTTGGGACTTAGGAGTGTGTTCGAAATGCAGTTTGGAGGTCCGGTGTTAGGACCCGAATTCCCATCATCGGACCGTGATGGCGTCTAACGTTGGACCCGCTAGACAAGCAAACATTCCGGTTAATATAACTTATTTCTTTATTATTAGGCATTTAAAAGAAAAGCGATAAGCGAGAACAAGTCCAACTAATAGTACGGATGTTATGAAATATAACAACTTAAATATTTGATATTACAAAATCCTTAGTAACACCCCAGAACTGGTACCACAAATCCACGGACTATCTAATAATGCTGAAAACAAAGTCTGAATGAACAATACACTATCTCAGAAATGCAAAGGAAAAGACAGAAAATGAGATAAGACAGGAGGAGACGCCAAGGCCTGCGGACGCCTGCAGGACTACCTCGGTGTCGCCTGTGGACGGAAGGATACTCCCTCGATCAGTGTCCACCGGGTCCGGTATCGTAATCTGCACAACATAAAGAAGTGCAGGTGTAGCATCAGTACAACCGACCCCATGTACTGAGTAAGTGCCGAGCCTAGCCTCGGCGAAGTAGTGAAGAGGCTAGGACACGACCAATAATAAACACTTGTGCAGTTCAATAATGTACAAGAGGAATAACAGAAGGAAATAAACAATTAAGTACAAAAACGGGGAGAACATGCTGGGAAAAAAGGGGTAGCAACTACTGAAATGATGAAACAAAGACAACAATCGAAGTAAGTAACAACAAGAACCAACAACTCTGAAAAAATAAGTAACAGAAATGGCACGACATGTCCCCTCGTGCTAAAATGTCATAACACATGGCACGGAATGTCCCCTTGTGCATAAATATCAGTACCACGACACGGAATATCCTCTCGTGCATAAATAATCAACATCGCGGCACGGAATGTCCCCACGTGCATAAATAATCACAACAAGGCACGGAATGTCCCCTCGTGCATAAATATCAATAACACGACACAGAATGTCCCCTCGTGCATAAATAAACAACATCACGGCACGGAATGTCCCCTCATGCATAAATATCAATAACACGGTACGTAATTTCCCCTCGTGCATAATTATCATAAACGTGGTACAGAATGTTCCCTCGTTCATAAGCAACACAAAACAACAACTGACAGGAAAATCGACAATAAGAAACCTCAAGTACGCAGAAATAATCAACAAGAGTAATACCGACCGTCAAGGGACACAACTATAACCAAACCTACACAGATATATAACTTACCAACATATTTCTCAAACGAACCATTACTCAACAGTACTCAGAACTGAGAATTTCCATTGAATGAACAACTACTAAATGATATCAAATCCATAAATACAGTAAACTTCAATGAAAATCACATAATTACTCATATTCGACTCATGGGCATGCTTGACCACAACATATAGGTACTCGTCACCTCACCTGTACATTGGACATAGAATAACACGTAGCAAATAAGACTCAACACCTATTCCCTCAAGCTAAGGTTAGGCCAAACACTTAGCTCGATGCCACAGACACAATTCAAGCCTCAACTACCGCTTTACCTCTTGATTCCACCACCAACTCGCTCGTATCTAGCCACAAGTTACTTAATTATATCAATAAATTCTAAATGAATCAATTCTAATGCATGGAAATGAGTTTTCTAGAGTTTTTCCCAAAAAGTCAAAAATCGACCCCGGGCCCGCTTAGTCCAAACTCGAAATTCGGACCAAAACCCGATTACCTATTCACCCCGAGCCCGGATATGTAAATGGTTTTGGAATCCGACCTTAATTTGAGGTCTAAATCCCAAATTTTATTATTCTTAAGTTTTACCCAAAATCCCCAATTCCACCATGAAAACCCTAGATTCTAGGATGAAATCTTGTAAAAAGAAGTTAAGGTTTAACGAAAATGAGTTAGAAATCACTTACTAATATCTTGGAGAAGAAAGAGTATTTGGAAAATCGCCTCTTATGTTTTTAGGGTTTTGAAAAATGAAAAATAAGTGAAAATACCGTTTAAATATACCCCTCTCAGGACCCCACTGCGGACCGCGCTAAAACGACCGCGGCCGCGAAGTCCTCCCCGACCGCGGACCGCGCAAAGGCGAGGGTTCTTCCACCGCGGACCGTGCAAAGGCGATCGCTGCCGCGAAGACTCCCACCGCGGACCGCACAAAGGCGACCACGACCCGCACTGGCGGGTTCAGAGACCTATGCTCCTCTGAACCTGCACAACCCTGTTCTAAGCCTAAAACATCCCGGAACCTACCCGAAACTCACCCGAGCCCTCGGAACTTCAAACCAAAAGTGCACACAACCTCGAAAATATCCTACGGACTTATTCGTGTAATCAAATCACCAAAACAACATCATAAACATCGAATTAAACCTCAAAATAATTGAAATTTCTTAAAACTCCTTTAAACATCAAATTTTGCAATTTAGGTCCGAATCACGTCAAATGGATTCCGTTTCTTACCAAATTTCACAAACATCACAAATATATTATATTGGAACTGTACCGGGCTCCAGAACCATAATACGGGCCCGATACCACGAGTGTCACATAGAATTTCACTTTCAAAAACCTTTATATTTTTCAGAAGACAATTTCTTTTAAAAATTCATTTCTCGAACTTGGGACCTCAGAATTTGATCCCGGGCATACGCATCCCATATTTTCCTATGGACCCTCCGGGACCGTCAAATCACGGGTCCGAGTTCGTTCACAAAAAATGTTGACCAAAGTCAACTCTACTCAAATTTCAACACAAAAATATCATTTTCATTAGTTTTTCTCATAACGGCTTCCCGGCTACACGCCCGGGGTGCGCACGCATATCGAGGTGAGATAAAAGGAGGTTCTCATGACCTCGAAACACAGATCTTTCTAGAAATGTACGGGATGACCTTTGGGTCATCACAATCTCCACCTCTAAAACAAACGTTCGCCTCGAACATGCATCGAAAGATACCTGACTCGGGGAAAAGGTGGGGATATCGGCTCCGCATATCGGACTCGGACTCCCAAGTAGCTGCCTCAACAGGGTGCCCTCTCCACTGAACACGAACCGCAGGAACACTCTTCGATCTCAACTGTCGAATATGCCGGTCTAATATGGCTATCGACTCCTCCTCATAAGTCATTCAAAATAGACACTGCTGAAGTCAAGTACATGAGAGGGTTCGACAATATACTTCCGAAGCATAGATACATGAAACACCGGATGCACAACTTCTGAACTCGGTTGCAAAACAAGTCTATAGGCCACCTCTCCTACCTTCTGAAGAATCTCAAAGGGACCAATGTAGCTAGGGCTCAACTTTCCCTTCTTCCCGAACCTCATCACACCCTTCATGGGCGGCACCCGAAGCAATAACCGGTCACCAACTATGAATTCCAAATCACGAACTCTACGGTCTACATAACTCTTCTTCCTGGATTTAGTTGTGCGAAGTCTATCCCGAATTATCTTCACCTTATCCAAGGAATCCTAAACTAACTTTGAACCCAACAATCCAGCCTCTCCCGGCTCGAACCACCCAACTAGAGACCTACACTGCCTACCATACAACGCCTCGTAAGGAGCCATCTGAATGCTCGCCTGATAGCTGTTGTCGTAGGCAAACATAGCTAGAGGCAAAAACTGGTCCCATGAACCTCCAAAGTCAATGACACATGCTTGCAACATATCCTCCAAGATCTGAATAGTACGCTCGGACTGTCCGTCCGTCTGAGGATGAAATGATGTGCTCAACTCAACCCGTGTGCCCAACTCCCGCTGAAATACTCTCCAGAAATGGGAGTTAAACTGAGTACCTCGGTCAGAGATAATAGACACGGGCACACCATGCAAGCGAACAATCTCCCTGATGTAGATCTTTTCCAACTTCTCCGAAGAATATGAAACTGATACCAGAATAAAGTGTGCTGACTTGGTCATCCTATCCACAATGACCCACACCGCATCAAACATCCTCTGAGTCCGTGGCAGCCCAACTACGAAATCCATGGTAACACACTCCCACTTCCACTCGGGAAGCTCAATCCGCTGCATCAAACTGCCGGGTCTCTGGTGCTCGTACTTAACCTGCTAACAGTCCAAGAACCGAGGTACATATGCTACAATATCTTTCTTCATCCTTCGCCACCAATAATGCTTCCGAAGATCTTGGTACATCTTTGCGGCGCCCGGATGAATGTAATACCGGGAACTATGGGCCTCCTGCAATATCATCTCACGAATCCCATCAACATCAGGCACACAGATACGAACCTGCATCCTCAAGACTCCATCATCATCGACCATAACCTACTTGGCACCTCCATGCCGGACCGTATCTCTAAGAACACATAAATAACGATCATCATACTACCGGTCTCGAATACGATCAAACAATGAAGAACATTCCACAGTATAAGCCAAAACACTGCCAGTATCTGAAACATCCAACCTCATGAATCGGTTGGCCAAGGTCTGAACATCTAAAGCAAGCGGTCGCTCCCTGAACGGTATATAGGCAAGACTACCCATGCTGGCTGACTTTCGGTGTAATGACCCGACCGGTCATTTTGCGCATTCAGACCCCGTTTCCTTAAATAAGACTTTCGATAGCGGCTTATCGTGATTTGTGACTTGCGGGGATGGGTGGTTCGGGATTTGGAAGTGTTTAGAATGGTATAGGAACACTTGGTTCCTTAAGGTTGGCTTTTAAGGCCAAGTTTAACTTCGGTCAACATTTTGATTAAACAACCTAGGAATCGAGTTTCGACGATTCCAGTAGCTTCATATGATGATTTCGGACTTGTACGTATGTCTGGAATGAGGTTTTGATGACCCGGGAGCGCTTTGACGCCAAATAGGAAAATAGAGTTTCCTTAAGTTTGAAATTTGGTTTGGAACGTGATTTTTTGTTATCGAGTTC
This sequence comes from Nicotiana undulata, assembly GCA_005239495.1. Taxonomy (NCBI): domain Eukaryota; kingdom Viridiplantae; phylum Streptophyta; class Magnoliopsida; order Solanales; family Solanaceae; genus Nicotiana; species Nicotiana undulata. The sequence goes on from ML296648.1 coordinate 17,700, forward strand.
CAAACGGAATTTCGAGATCGGGAATAGTTCGGTTATGTCATTCATGACTTCCCTGCAAAATTTGGTGTCATTCCGAGTAGTATAGGTCGGCCCGACGCGTTGTTATGGAAATCAAGAACTTAGAAATTCTTAGATTTGATTCTAGGGGTTTTGAGGTGTGATTTTGAGATTTAGCGTTGTTTTGGGTGTTCTAAAGGATCGAGCGAGTTCGTATTATGATTTAGGACTTGTTGGTATATTTGGACGGGGGCTCGGGTGGGCCCAGGTGCCTCCCGAACACCACACGAGGCCAAAAACCAGCTGAAAATGCAGCTGGTGCACCTGATCTGGTGTGACTGCAGGTGCGGTTGCCCAGCCGCAGGTGCGAGACCGCTCCTGCGGTCCCAGTCTCACAGGGGCGGAAACTAGAGGGGTCCCCCTTTCTCGCAGGTGCGGACCAATTTCCGTAGGAGCGAAGCCGCAGGTGCAGTCTCCCCTCTATAGGTGTGATCCCTAGCCCCACTCGCCCAATTCCACAGGTGCGAGCCCCAGCTCGCAGGTGCGAGACCGCAGGTGCGGTCCTCGAGCCGCAGGTGCGGAACCCCTGTAGGCCAGGCAGTGTATTTTCAATTAAACACGGGATTTCCTTCATTCTTTTCATTTTACACCTCTATTGAAGACTTGAGAGCTTGGGAAGAACTCTCCACAACCTAGTTACTGTTAAGGTATGTGAATTCTACCCTAGAGTTAGATTAATAAACAAATTATTAATGGGATTAACTACTAATTGGTGGAAAGATCAATATTTGGGATAGTAACCTACGGTTGATGAACTTTAGGGAATTTCACCACTTTTATACCATGAAGTCATACAAAACTTATATATTAATGATCCTTAGGCTATGAGTGAGTGTTATCTTCGAAAATTTCCGGAATCCGAGCATGTGGGCCCGGGGGTGTATTTCTGGATTTCTTCAAGAATAGTGAATTTACTAAAAAAGTAGGAGTCCATACTTTGAGCATGCATTGACACATTTATATATTATTTGACTAGTTTCGAGTCCTCGGGTGATGTTTAGATTTTCGGGCGCGTTCTTGACCGGGAAGTAGATTCTATGCGAGGTAAGTCTCCTTTCCAACCTTGTAAGAGGGAATTGTCCCCATAGGTAAATGTAAATGATTTAATTGTCCTTATTTTCGGGGGTTACGTACGTGCAAAGTGATGAGATTCCGTGCGTAGCTACTACTCTGTTGTGTCGGGTAGAATTTAGGATTTCACAAGCATGCCTTTATGTGCCTACATGTATCTTTACATGTGTTCCTGGTTGCTTATTATCCTTGAAATTGACATGAGAATATTAGGAAGCTATGTGTAAGTTTAAGTGCTTAAATCTCTGAATTCAAGAATAATCCATGATAAATTTCTGAATTTCCTGACAAACTCTGTGCATGTCTACGAGCACCCATGTCGTATGTATGATTCGCGAGTGGGGTAGCCCTATATTTATGTTAACCGCGTCGCATTATCGATTTTCGAGCGAGGTAATTGATGCATCTATGGTTCATGCCACTCGACCCTCGGCAATACACATTTATTTTTGCGTCGCTTCGACCGTATGCTTTGGCATATTATGTGATATGTATTTGACTGAGAGTCTTGTTATTATTAAATAAATTACCCCACGTGTAAGGGGAACTTGAGACTTTTGTGGTAATTACTGTTCGACTCATGGGAATAAATTGCAGTTTTATATAATTGATACTTCATGCCTTAGTGGTTTTCATGACTACTTTTTCTGTCTAGCCTTCCTTGTTTATGTTATTGGTTATTGACCTTAGTAAGTATCACGTCTACCTCTCGTCACTACTTCTTCGAGTTTAGACGGGATACTCACTGGGTACATATTTGCTTATATGTACTCATGCTACACTTCTGTACTTAATTGTATAGGTTCTGAGGCTGTTGCACCTGGTCACCATTCAGGTATCCATCGCTGAGAGTACTACCGGGATTAGACTACACGGTGAGCTGCTCTTCCTGGCATTCCCCAGCAGCACTGTGGAGTTTCCATTATTGTTGGATATTCTGTCTATCCATCAAAACAATTTTACATCTATTTTGTTTATTTTTGTGACACTAGGTCTTGGCACACGTAGTTGATTCACTAGTATTATGCTACTCAGTTTTATGCTTGCGAACGATTTTTGAGTTAGTTTAAATCACTTTGCCTCACTTCTTCACTTTCATTTAAGGACTGCTTAAATTAAAACTGGACAAGTATTTGAATATCTCATTGATTTAAGTAATTTCGTTAGCAAACTAGTGTTGGCTTGCCTGACCTCGGTGTTGGGCGCCATCACGACCTGAATAGGAATTTGGGTCCTGACAACATGGTATCAGAGCTCTAGGTTCACGTAGGTCTCACAAGTCACAGGCAAACCTAGTAGAGTCTTGCGGATCGATACGGAGACGTTTGTATTTATCTTCGGGAGGCTACAGGGTGTTAGGAAAATCTCTCTTTATTCTTATTCTATCGTGCTGTCGATGGTTTTACTAAATCTCATTCTTCTACTCTTTCACAGATGGTGAGGACTCGTGCAACTGATATTCCAGGCCCGGGAGATGCCGCTACCCCTGTAGTCCGAGGCCGTGGCAGAGGCCAGGGGAGGGCACCTGCCCGAGGTAGGGGACGAGGGTGTCCCAGAGTTGCTCCATTAGCACCCCCAGAGGATCCTATCCCTGAGGAGCAGGGGGAGGTTCCCCCCGGCAGATCCAGCTCCGATGGATTTCATGACAGCACAGGCTTCCAAGAGGTCATGGGCCGTATGATGCGGTTCATGGATACTATGACCCAGGTTGGTTTATTTCCAACGGATCCTGCTACATTTCAGGCGGTAGGGGGAGTTCAGACCCCTACCACCCAGGCTGCAGGTCATGCAGCGATAGTATATCAGACTCCGGGTACTCTGCCCGCGGGTGAAGCACAGCCAGCAGTAGCACCTGAGCTTAGACCAGCTGCGGACGGGGATCCGCAGAAGTTACTTGATAAATGGACTCGACTGCACCCTTCTATCTTTGGAGGTGAGAGGGGCGAGGATGCCCATGACTTTATTGATAGGTGCAGGGACAGACTACACAACATGTGGATTTCGGAGTCCCACGGAGTTGATTTCACTACTTTTCAGCTAGAGGGCAGGGCCCGCAGATGGTGGCATTCATTCATCCTGGGTAGGCTAGCAGGTTCCCTTCCTCTCTCATGGGAGCAGTTCACTCAGTTGTTCCTGGGCAGATATATTCCACCCTTCGAGAGGGAAGAGATGTGGTATCAGTTTGAGCAGTAGGAGCAGGGGCAGATGACAGTGACGGATTACGAGGCTAGGTTTTCAGAGTTATCCCGTCATGCCCTCATGATTCTTCCTACAGATGCTGAGATAGTGCAGAGATTTTTGGCTGGGTTGCACTCATGTGTTAGGGCCAACATGGCCCGAGAGGTGGAGATGGGTACTCTTTATCAGCTTGTGGTTGAGATAGCTCGCCAGATCGAGGGTTACCGATCGAGGGGCAGAGAGTAGGGTCAGCAGGATAAAAGGGCTAGATTTTCGGGAGATTTCAGAGGCGCCCCAGGTAGGGGCAGGGGTCAGTTCAGCAGAGGCCAGCCTAGCAGGCCTACATATTCAGATCCTCCACCACCTACCCGTGGTGCTCCAGTGAGGCCTTACTTCAGTGCCATGCCGGAGAGTTCTTACCGCCCACCAGCCATTCAGGGTTCCTCTGGCGGGTATTCAGGTCATCAAGGTTCTCCCAGTCCCTACTTCAGTGCTATGCCAGAGGTTTCTCACCATCCCCCATCTATTCAAGGTTTTTCTTCTTCTTCTTCAGGGCAGCAGGCCATGCCTCCAGTGAGATGCTATGAGTGTGGGGATTCAGGCCATATGAGGAGGACTTGTCCCAGACTTCGGGGCAAGGCTGTTCAGTAGAGTTATCAGCCTACATACTCAGCACTGGTGCCCCGTCCACCCAGAGGTGGAGGACAGGCTGGTAGAGCTCAGCTAGCTCCTATTCTATTCAGCAGAGGTCAGTCTTCAGGTACTCCAGCCAGATTCTATGCTATTCTGGCTCGAGCAGATGCAGAGGCCTCAGATGCCGTGATCACAGGTACTATTTCAGTATGTGGTAGGGAGGCATCAATGATATTTGATCCAGGATCTACTTATTCATATGTGTCATCCTTATTTGCTTGTTTTCTGGATGTTCCTCGTGAGTCCTTGGCTTCTCCTATGTATGTATCCACTCCCGTGGATGATTATGTAGTGGTAGACCGGGTTTATCGGTCTTGTGTGGTTTCATTCTGTGGGTTTGAGACTAGACCGAACATTCTATTGCTCGACATGGTCGATTTTGAGATTATCCTGGGCATGAATTGGCTATCTCCTCATCATGCCATCTTGGATTTCCACACCAAGACGATTACTTTGACCATGCTTGAGTTGCCTAAGATGGAGTGGAAAGGTTCCTCAGTTAGTGCAGCTAGTAGAATTATTTCCTTTCTGAAGGCTCGACATATGGTCGAGAAGGGTTGCTTGGCGTATCTTGCTTATGTGCGGGACACCACCGCCGAGTTTCCGACGTTTGATTCAGTGCCAGTTGTTCGACATTTTTCCTATGTATTCCCTTCGGACCTTCCGGGCATGCCTCCGGATCGAGATATCGATTTTTGTATTGATGTAGCTCCAGGCACTCAGCCTATTTCTATTCCCCCGTACCGTATGGCTCCGAAGGAGTTGAAAGAGCAGCTTGAGGAGTTATTTCCTATGGGGTTTATCAGACCGAGTGTGTCGCCGTGGGGTGCTCCAGTTCTATTTGTAAAGAAGAAAGATGGGTCTATGCGGATGTGTATTGATTACCGCCAGTTGAACAAGGTAACTTTTAAGAACAAGTATCCATTACCGCACATCGATGATTTGTTTGACCAGTTGCAGGGTGCCAGGGTATTTTCAAGATTGATTTGAGATCGGGGTATCACCAGCTGAAGATTCGGACTTTGGATGTTCCGAAGACTTTTTTTCGTACGAGATATGGCCATTATGAGTTCCTAGTGATGTCCTTTGGCTTGACTAATGCCCCGACATCATTTATGGACTTGATGAACAGGGTGTTCAGGCCGTATATTGATTCCTTTGTCATCGTCTTCATTGATGACATTTTGATTTACTCACGTAGCCTGGGAGAGCACGAGCAGCATTTGAGAGTTATGCTCCGGACCTTGCGAGAGCAGAAGCTATATGCTAAGTTCTCAAAGTGTGAGTTTTGGTTTGATTCCGTGGCATTCTTGGGGCATGTGGTATCTGGAGAGGGTATCAAGGTTGATCCTAAGAAGATTAAGGCGGTTCAGAGTTGGTCACGTCCTACTTCAGGGACAGAGATTAGGAGTTTCTTGGGTTTAGCAGGCTACTACCGGCGATTTGTAGAGGGATTTTCATCCATTGCAGCTCCATTGACTAGATTGACTCGGAAGAATGCTCCATTTCGGTGGTCTGATGAATGTGAGGCGAGCTTTCAGAAGCTCAAGACGGCATTGACTTCAGCACCAGTTCTAGTATTGCCTTCCGGTTCGGGGATGTATACGGTGTATTGCGACGCTTCATGCATTGGCTTGGGGTGCGTATTGATGTAGGAAGGGAGAGTTATTGCTTATGCTTCGCGCCAGCTGAAGGGTCATGAGAAGAATTACCCGGTACACGATTTGGAGTTGGCGGCAATTGTTCATGCTCTTAAGATTTGGAGACATTACTTATATGGGGTGTCTTGTGAGGTTTATACAGACCACCGCAGGTTGCAACACTATTTCAAGAAGAGGGATCTTAATTTGAGGCAGCGCAGGTGGCTTGAGTTACTAAAGGATTACGACATCACCATTATTTATCATCCGGGCAAGGCGAATGTAGTAGCAGATGCTTTGAGTAGGAAGGAGGAGAGTATGGGTAGCTTGGCCCATATTGCAGCTGAGGAGAGACCTCTAGCCTTGGACATTCAGTCCTTGGCCAATCGCTTGGTGAGATTAGATCTTTCAGAGCCTCGTCGAGTTCTAGCTTATGTGGGTGCTCAGTATTCATTATTGGGGGAGATTAAGGCTCGACAATACAATGATCCGCGTTTGGCAGAACTACGGGAGACAATGGTTTAGGGTGGTGCCAAGGAGATTACTATTGGCGAGGATGGTGTTCTGAGACTTCAAGGTCGTTTGTGTGTTCCTAATGTTGATGGCCTAAGGTAGAGAATTCTCGAGGAGGCACATAGTTCGCGGTATTCTGTTCATCCTGGTGGTACGAAGATGTATCGTGATTTGAAGCATCATTTCTGGTGGAGACGGATGAAGAGGGACATTGTGGAGTATGTGGCTAGGTGTCTGAATTGCGAGCAGTTTAAATATGAGCAGCAGAGGCCAAGGGGCCTACTTCAGCAGATACCCATTCCTGAGTGGAAGTGGGAGCACATTACTATGGACTTCGTGGTTGGGTTGCCTCGGACGTTGCGGAAGGTTGACGCGGTTTTGGTTATTGTGGATAGGTTGACCAAATCGGCGCATTTCATTCCTGTGGCTACTACTTATACTTCTGAGAGGTTAGCTCAGATCTACATTTGAGAGATAGTCCGGTTGCACGGTGTACCGGTGTCCATTATATAAAATCGAGGTCCTCAGTTTACCTCGCACTTCTGGAGAGCATTGCACAGAGAGATGGGTACTCAGATTGATCTCAGCACAACATTTCATCCACAGACTGATGGTCAGTCGGAGCGTACAATTCAGATATTGGAGAACATGCTCAGAGGATGTGTGCTTAACTTTGGAGGCTAGTGGGACTAGTTATTGCCTTTGGTCGAGTTTGCTTACAATAATAGTTATCAGTCCAGCATTAAGATGGCTCCATTTGAGGCTTTATATTGTCGGCGATGTCGTTCTCCTATCAGGTGGTTTGAGCCTGGTGAGGCTAATTTATATGGTATAGACCTGGTGAGAGATGCTTTAGAGAAGGTGAAGTTAATTCAGGAGAGGCTCCGCACAGCACAGTCCAGACAGAAGAGCTACGCGGATCAGAGGGCACGTGATGTGTCATTTATGGAGGGAGATAAGGTTTTGCTGAAGGTTTCGCCGATGAAGGGTATTATGAGATTCGAGAAGAAGGGCAAGCTGAGCCTGAGGTTCATAGGTCCTTTCGAGGTATTGAGGCGAGTTGGAGAGGTTGCTTATGAGCTTGCCTTACCTCCCAGCTTGTCAGGAGTCCATCCGGTATTCCATGTATCCATGCTCCAGAGATACCACGCCGACTTCTCTCACGTGGTTGATTTCAGCACTATTCAGTCTTATGAGGGGTTGGGCTACGAGGAGGAGCCAATTGCTATTATTGATAGACAGGACCGTCAGTTGAGATCTAAGAGAATTTCTGCTTTAAAGGTCCGGTGGCGGGGCCAACCGGTCGAGGAGGCGACTTAGGAGTCAAAGGAGGAAATGCGGAGAAGATATCCACACTTATTCAGCAATTCAGGTATGATTCTAGACCCGTTCGAGGATGAACTTTTGTTTAAGAGGTTGAGAATGTAACGACCCGACCGGTCGTTTTGCGTATTCAGACCCCGTTCCCTTAAATAAGACTTTCCGTAGCGGCTTATTGTGATTTGTGACTTGCGGGGACGGGTGGTTCGGGATTTGGAAGTATTTAGAATGGTATAGGAACACTTGATTGCTTAAAGTTGGCTTTTAAGGCCAAGTTTGACTTCGGTAAACATTTTGAGTAAACAACCTCGGAATCGAGTTTCGACGATTCTAGTAGCTTCGTATGATGGATGACCCGGGAGCGTTTTGATGCCAAATAGCGAAATAGAGTTTCCTTAAGTTTGAAATTTGGTTTGGAACGTGATTTTTTGTTATCGAGGTCTGAACAGAATTCCGAGACCGGGAATAGTTCTGTTATGTCATTCATGACTTGCTTGCAAATTTTGGTGTCGTTCCAAGTAGTATAGGTCAGCCCGACGAGTTGTTATGGAAATCAAGAACTTAGAAATTCTTAGGTTTGATTCTAGGGGTTTTGATATTTAACATTGTTTTGGGTGTTCCGAAGGCTCGAGCGAGTCCGTATTATGATTTAGGACTTGTTGGTATATTTGGACGGGGGCTCGGGTGGGCCTAGGTGCCTCTCGGACACCACACGAGGCCAAAAACCAGCTGAAAATGCAGATGGTGCACCTGATCGTGTGTGACCGCAGGTGCGGTTGCGCAGCCGCAGGTGCGGGACCGCTCCTACTGTCCCAGACTCGCAGGTGCGGAAACCAGAGGGGTCCCCCTTTCTCGTAGGTGCTGACCAATTTCCGCTGGAGCGGAGCCGCAGGTGCGGTCTCCCCTCCGCAGGTGCTACCCCCAGCTCCACTCTCCCAATTCCACAGGTGCGAGCCCCAGCTCGCAGGTGCTAGACCGCAGGTGCGGTCCTCGAGCCGCAGGTGCGGAACCCCTGTAGGTCAGGCAGTGTATTTTCATTTAAACATGGGATTTCCTTCATTCTTTTCATTTTACACCTCCATTGAAGACTTGAGAGCTTGGGAAGAACTCTCCACAACCTAGCTACTGTTAAGGTAAGTGAAATCTACCCTAGAGTTAGATTAATACACGATTTATTAATGGGATTAACTACTAATTGGTGAAAAAATTAAGATTTGGGATAGTAACCTAGGGTTGATCAACTTTAGGGAATTTCACCACTTTTTTAGCATGAAATCATACAAAAATTATATATTAATGATCCTTAGGCTATGGGTGGTGTAATCTTCGAAAACTTCCGGAATCCGAGCATGTTGGCCCAGGGGTGTATTTCGGGATTTCTTCAAAAATATTGTATTTACTAAATAAGTAGGAGGATTTCCATACTTTGAGAATGCATTGACACATTTATATATCATTTGACTAGTTTTGAGTCCTGGGGTGTAAAGTTTGGAGTTTCGGGCGCGTTCTTGCCCGGGAAGTAGATTCTATGCGAGGTGAGTCTCCTTTCCAACCTTGTAAGAGGGAATTGTCCCCATAGGTAAATGTAAATTATTGAATTGTCCTTATTTGCGGGGCTACGTACGTGAAAAGTGACGAGAGTCCGTGCGTAGCTACTACTCTGTTGTGTCGGGTAGAATTTAGGATTTCACAAGCATGCCTTTATGTGCCTTACCTGTATCTTTACATGTGTTCCTGGTTGCTTATTATCCTTGAAATTGACACGAGAGTATTAGGAAGCTATGTGTAAGTTTAAGTGCTTAAATCTCTGAATTCAAGAATAATCCATGATAAATTTTTGAATTTCCTGACAAACTCTGTGTATGTCTACGAGCACCCATGTCGTATATATGATTCGCGAGCGGGGTAGCCCTATATTTATGTCAACCGCGTCGCATGATCGATTCACGAACGGGGTAATGGATGCATCTATGGTTCGTGCCGATCGACCCTCGGTAGTGCACATTTATTTTCGCGTCGCTTCGGCCGTACGCTTTGGCATATTATGTGCTATGTATTTGACCGAGAGTCTTGTTATTATTAAATAAATTACCCCACGTGTAAGGGGAACTTGAGACTTTTGTGGTAATTACTGTTCGACTCATGGGAATAAATTGCAGTTTTATATAATTGATACTTCATGCCTTAGTGATTTTCATGACTACTTTCCTGTCTAGCTTTCCTTATTCATGTTATTGGTTATTGACCTTAATAAGTATCACGTCTACCTCTCGTCACTACTTCTTCGAGTTTAGACGGGATACTCACTGGGTACATATTTGTTTATATGTACTCATTCTACACTTCTGTACTTAATTGTATAGGTTCTGAGGCTATTGCACCTGGTCACCATTCAGGTGTCCGTCGTTGAGAGTACTACCGGGATTAGACTACATGGTGAGCTGCTCTTCTGGGCGTTCCCCAGCTGCACTGTGGAGTTTCCATTATTGTTGGATATTCTGTGTATCCTTCCAGACAGTTGTACATCTATTTTGTTTATTTTTTTATATTCCACTAGTCGCCTGTGTTCTTGTGACACTAGGTCTTGGCAGACGTAGTTGATTCACTAGTATTATGCTACTCAGTTTTATGCTGGAAAACGATTTTTGAGTTATCTTAAATCACTTTGCCTCACTTCTTCACTTTCATTTAAGGACTGCTTAAATTAAAACTTGACAAGTATTTGAATATCTCATTGATTTAAGTAAGTTCGTTAGCAAACTAGTGTTGGCTTTCTTGACTTCGGTGTTGGGCGCCATCACGACCTGAATAGGAATTAGCGTCGTGACATCCGGCTCAAAGCATCGGCCACCACATTGGCCTTTCCCGGATGATATAGAATGGTAATGTCATAATCCTTTAACAACTCTAACCATCTCCTCTGCCTCATATTCAACTCTTTCTGCTTGAACATATATTGCAAACTCTTATGATCCATGAACACCTCACAGGACACACCATACAGATAATGCCTCCAAATCTTCCGCGCATGAACAATGGTTGCTAACTCCAAATCATGAAATAGATAGTTCCTTTCATGAATCTTCAACTGACGTGAAGCATAAGCTATAACCTAACCATCATGCATCAAACTGCACCAAGTCCAACCCATTAAGCATCACAATATACGGTATATGGCCCTGAACCTGTGGGCAAAACTAACACCGGTGTCGTGGTCAAGGCTGTCTTGAGCTTCTGAAAGCTCGCCTCACACTCATCTAACCACCTGAACTGGGCACCCTTCTGAGTCAACCTGGTCATCGGGGCTACAATAGATGAAAAGCCCTCCACAAACCGGCGATAATAACCTGCTAAGCCCAAGAAGCTCCGAATCTTTGTAGATGAGGTGGGTCTAGACCAATCCTTAACTGCTGAAATCTTCTTTATATCCACCTGAATACCCTCTGCCGACACCACATGACCCAAAAATGCTACTGAACTCGACCAGAACTCACACTTAGAAAATTTGGCATACAACTGTCTGTCTTTCAAAGTCTTGAGGACGACTTGAAAGTGCTGCTCATGCTCCTCTCGGCTCGGGAGTAAATCAAAATATCATCAATGAAGACTATAACAAACGAATCCAGATAGGGCCTGAACACTCGATTAATCAAATCCATAAACACCGATGGGGCATTTGGAAACTCACGAACCACGGGCACATACTCCATAGAAGGAACCTCGGCACTATAATTATGAACATAGGCCAAATAGGCCAAACAACCCTTCTCGACCATGCGCCGAGACTTCATATATGAAATAACTCTATCGGAACAATGACTAAGAGTCCCTCTCCACTCCAATCGAGGTACTCCCGGTAAGTCCAAAGTCATAGTCTTGGCATGACAATCCATAATAGCATGGTAGGGCGATAACCAATCCAAACCCAAGATGACATCAAAATCAACCATATCAAGAAGCAAGAGATCTACCTGAGTCTCCAGACCACCAATAACCACTAAGCATGAATGGTAGACTCGATCTACCACAAGAGAATCACCCACCGGTGTAGATACATATACAAGGGTACTCAGGGAATCACATGGAATAATCAGATAAGGAGCAAAATATGAAGACACATAGGAGAATGTAGAGCCCGGATCAAATAAAACTGATGCATCTCTGCTGCAAACTGAAACCATACCTGTAATGACTGCATCAGAGGCCTCAGCCTCAGGTCTGGCGGGAACATCATAGCATCGGGGCTGAGCCCCACCAATCTGAACCTCCCTGGGTCGACCTAATGCGGCCTGACCTCTACTCCTCTTGGCCTGTCCTCCACCTCTAACTGTCTGGCCTCCACCTCTGGCACCTCGACCTCCACCCTTAGTTGGCTGAGAGGGTGGGGGTGCACCTGGTGCGAGGATCATAGCACGGGAACACTGATACTGAGAACCACTAGAAGCTCGGGGGCAGAACTTGGAAATGTTCCCTATACCACCGCAAGTGAAGAAAGACCTCGGTTGCTGAGACTGCTAGCCCTGAAACTGTCCCTGTCGACCAGAATAACCACCATGGAAGCTCTGAAGTGGCGGTGCAGTGATAGGAGCTGATGCTACACTGCGGGATACCTGAAGTGCCGATTGGAATGGTCTAGGAGGATGACCTCTGCCAAAGGAATCTCTGCCTCCAAATACGGAACCACTGAATCGACCAAAATGATGAGGCCTCTTGTCAGACCCCTGACCACTGCCCTGTGATAAGACCATCTCAATACGCCTTGCCACATTGGACGCCTCCTGGAATGAAATATCAGTACCAGTCTCTCTGGGCATCTAGAGTCTAATAGGCTGACCTAGCCCCTCAATAAACCTCCTCACTCTCTCTCGATCGGTGGGGAGTATCATGATAGCATGTCAGGCCAAAGTGATAAACCTTGTCTCGTACTGTTTAACTGTCATAGAGCCCTGGTGGAGACGCTGAAACTGCCTCCGAAGATCCTCTTTCTAGGTAATTGATGAGTGGTGATTTTACCACTTATTTTAGCCTCTTTTCGTTAGAATTTGCATCCTTCAATGATAACTTGAGGTCGTTTATAGTGTGTAATTGCTCGAATTTCAGGGAATGATGCCACGAAGTCATTGGTGTTGAATTGAAGTGGAGTTGAGCACAAATGGGTGAAAAATGTACAAAACAATCTCTAATGATTCCGCACCTGCGGATTCTTGGTCGTTGGTGCGACCTTGCACCTGCGGAGAACTGAATGCACCAGCGAAGATAGATCAACAGTACAAAATGCACACTTGCGAAGTGGTCCACGCACCTGCGGAAGCATATGTGCGATGTTTTGACCGGATCTGCAAAAATACTCCTGTCACCCAGAATTCGCACGTGCGTTATGGAAGCCGTTTCTGCAGAACCGCACCTGCGAGAATTCTTCCGCATGTGAGATCATCGGGCATCAAGTCTGGACAGAATTGTAAAATCAAAATTTCTCAACCCCAACCCACATATACTCGACCTAGCACATATTTTGGGATATCGTTGGACATTGTAAACATATTTTTGAGTCTTGGAGACTAAAGAAGAACAAGTCTTGAATCTCGGGTTTGCACACACTTGGGTTTTGAAGATTTCACTCTTGTGGTTAAGGTTTTCTTACCCATTTATGTATGTTTCTTCATTTCCATGCTTTGTATTGTATATTTAAGTGTGTAGTATTTATTTCCAACACTTGAATCTTGTTTATGGAAATTTGCATATTTAAAGTGTGGATTAAATACCTTGTTGTGCTTATGTGTTGAATGATTTTTATGTCATTATGAAGTGAGTTGTTGTTTCTTTAATTATTCTTGTTCTTTAATGTTTCCAAAGGGATTATCTAACCCTAGGACTCGCCCATTATCTCCGAATTAATTTTGGAAAAGATAATTTGGGGTTGGGAAAGATTAATTAACAAGAACTTGAGGCTTTAACCCTCATTTTATAGATTCTACCTAGGGATAAGATTGAACCATTTGTAGCCAAATCTGGGTGTGCTTAATCTCTTAATTGGGTTAGGAATAGTTCAATTAGGAAGTCTTGTTAGTCTTTGGAAAAAGGTAATTGAGAATTATTATCCGTGGCTAATTAACATAGACTCTCTCATATTTGTAAAATCGTAATTCCCGAAGCATCTATACTTGTCGCCATTGATCATTTTACTCGCTTTTTAGGTTAGTTTATCTTTTTGCATTTAGTTATAAACATTTTCAAAACCAAAATCTAAGTGGTTGGCATTGCGCGATAAGCGATAATTCTCTTGCATTCCTAATCGCCTCCATATTGTTCTTTGTGGGATTCGACCCCAACCTTGTTGGGTTACTATGTTTGACATCGATCGCTTACGCTATTTTAAGGTGTAATTTGAGCATATCAGATTTTGGCGCCGTTGCCGGGGAACAATTGGCGTAATTTAGGTTGTTTGAGAAATAAGCATAAGTGCTTTGATCCAAACTTGTGAATATTTGTGTAATTATTTTTCTTGCTTATTTTCTTAATTTAAAAAAAAACAAATGGCATCATATAATGAAAATTGGTCGGATGGTAGTTGTTCATACTTTGATGACCCTTGTCCTTATTGTGGAAGACCACACCCGTGGCAAAATTGTTTAAATTTTCCCGGGGATGGATTGTGCGCACAATCTCAAACCCATGAGTGGAGTATTTGTGATAGGTGTGGTTACCAAAATTGTCATTGGAATGATTGTGCATATTTGTTCGTCCCTTCCCCAAGCCCCCACTATGATGATTCTACTTTTTGTGATTGAAACTTTAGGGGTGAAGAAGTGGAGGAAATTGAGCATGGTAGAAATGGAGAGTTCAAGCTCATGTTGGAGTGCCTACTTGAAGAAGGAAACCATGAGCAAAATGACTTGGACGAACTTTTGGAGACTAGTCTCCAAAATGATTTGGCACTTTAAAGGTTGCACTCACAAATGGATGCTATGATTTAAGCTTCAAGGGTTCAAAAAGCCTTGGAGGTGAGTGATAGCCAAGAACCTTCCTTAGAGGTTGAAGTTGAAAACTCTTCCTTGGTACTTGAACAAAACCAAGAAGAACTCTCAAATGCTCAAAATGAAAGGATGATGCTCATGTTGGAGGCCATTCTAGAAAATGAGGAAAAGCACAACTTTGCACTCGAGGAATTGAAGCATGAAGTGAATCAAAATGACGAGCACATCCGCATTTTGGAGGATCAAATGCAAGCATTGATGGAGGCTCATCATGCCTCTCAAGTTGAAAGTGTGGATGGAAGACACGAAGAGTCCAATTCCGAGGGTGAGAGTGAGATTTACTTTGAGGAATCAAGACTTGAACATCCGCGAACCGACTCCATGAGGAGACAATAAAGCAAAATGACATTCCTCACATGAGAGCCAAGAAGTGCAAAATGATGAATTTAAGGCTTCGCTTGGTCATATACTTACCACCCCCACCGCCTGTGGTCACAAGATTGATTCCAAGCTAGGTGCCCAGTTCATATCGTCAAAGTGGCGAGAAAAGTGGTAAAGTTGACTTGTGTCGTGCCACGACGTTAAATGCGGCGCTTGGTGGGAGGCAACCCATCATTTTTAAAAATTTTGGTCATTTTTGAAATTTTCTTTTGTAGAATAGCTTATTATATTTTTTCTAACCAATCTGCCAAGTTTCATAATTTTCAGAGTTGATTTAAGCAAGTCGGGGAGACTGGGTGGTCAAAAAAAGTGTAGGAGAAACACAAGAAAAATCGCTAGGCAACACTGCCCAACTATGCGATGATGCCTGTGCAAGATGCGATCGCAGAGTTACACAATTGAGCCAAAATGCGATCACACAATTAACAGAGGGAGATTGCTGATTCCACGCATTTCCGCACCTGCGGTCATCAAATCCGCAGGTGCGTTACCGCAGTAGCGGTTTCTGAAGCGCAGGTGCGTCCTTTCACGCAGGTGCGACTGGCTTCTCGCACGTGCGTACCCGTAGGTGCCGTAAATCCTCCGCAGGTGCGAAAATCAAACAACTAAAACCCCAAATCCATCTCCCCAGGTCAGTGTTGTATTAGCCCTAAAATTCAAAGAACAAAAAAAAATTAATTTGGTCCTCACATCTCTCATATCTCATGCTCAAGATCACAAGAGCTACATGTATTTTCACTATCCCTTGCTCTACTTTGTTATTCTTCTGCCTCCACTCTATATTTCTTGTGTTGGTGCTTTCTTATTCAAGCCATTCATGGCAATTTAACCCCATTTCGACGACCCCTGTGCATTAGGTTAGAATTAGAGTGAGGATTTGGATGAGAGTAGGGAATGTGTGCTGGCTTCAATGAAGCGACAAAATGTGGGGAGATTTTGGGAGCCCAATTCATGTGAGGAGGGAGTAAATTTTATATGCTCTCATATTGTTCGATAAATCGTATAAATGAAATTTGAGTGCTAAGTACCTTAATATCAGTGGTTATGGAGTTAGTATTAAGTTTGGTGCACTAATATGGAAGTCTTGAGTACAGATTAGTGTCCGAAAACCAAGCCCAAGTTAAAAATGATAAAAAAAATTGGGCAGTTGAATTTTGGGACAAAGGACCGCATGTGCGAAAATATTTTCGCAGGTGCGGCTTTGCACCTGTGAGTCTCTAGCCGCAGGTGCGTCTCATTTTCCACAGATGCGCAACCGCACCTGCGATCAATCTTCCGCAGGTGCGGAAATTGGCCACCTTTTTTGAAAATAGTGTGTTTGCAAATTGGCCTTCCCGGACCCGTTCGACTCGGTTCTTTGGCCTAATTGTAGTGTTTTAATATGCTTAACTAGATTCCACTGCAGGACTAACTTATTTTTTATTTTTGTAGGTACTTTGACTTAAAAATGGATCCAAACACACACCTAAATGCCCCTCTTGGCCATGAAATCGAAGAGGATGTTGAGGAACAATATGAGAATACCCATTTCATGTCCACTGACTGCCATCGCCGATATTACAAAAATCTCCTCACCAAGAAGTTTGTTCTTGAGAAAGGGATTGCGGAGGAAAATTTGGCCGAGACGCTACCGGATTTCTATGGTCGGTTGGTGTCCTCTGGGTGGTCGTTCTTCATTCCCACTCCTTGCAAATAAAATGAGACATGGGTTCGCGAGTTTTACGCCAATCTCAAGCGGACAAACTTCGCCGATCCTCAACTCATAATCAGAGGGAAAATAGTGAGGTTCGGGGTGGAAGATATCAATGTTGCCCTCGGAATTCAAAACCACCCAATTGAGCAAGTACTAAAGAGAGATCATTGCGACAATTCGGCATGTCTTTTGTCCAAGTTGTATCCTGAAAGTGTGAGAGCGCAGTGGGCCAACAAAAGAAAAGGCCTGAAGTCAATCGACTTCACAGCCAAGGCAAAAATATGGTTGTATATACTGTGTAGCAGGGTGTCCCCTAGTGGGAACATCTCAGACGTGTATTATACCAGATCCTTAATCATTTCCTTCCTTCTTGACGGCATTCTAGTGAATGCAGGCTATTATATTCTGAGCGAGCTGCGACAGTATTTGCTTGATGATGGAGCGGGGTTGATGTTTCCGTCCTTGATCATCGAGTTGTGTCGGCAAGCACAGGTTGAGGAGCGCCACACTGATCAGTGGGTGCCCGCCGACAAACCCTTCCACCCTCTCAGAGTCAAGGGTGACGGTGGCGTAGTAAAAAGCAAGAAGAGGAAGACCACCACCACCACCACTTCCGGAGCGGGATCCTCCTCATAGCCTGCTGCAGCAGATGGTCCTTTTGGGGAGATGAATGTATGTATGTATGTAAATAAATATGGGATCTTTGAAGAGATTTAGTGAGGTATTTAAAGTGGTTCTAGGTTGGTAACTAGATGAAAATGAGGCTATGTGGTTTGAAATGAAACAAAGTGCAAACAAGAAAGGAAAATGTGAATAGTGTTCAAGGAGGGTGTAGTCACTTTTCACCAAATATTTATCTTACCCTTCCCTAAACCTACACTACAAGCTTAAAAAGTCCTTATGGGATCTCCAACCGAATATTCTTGAATAAGCGATGAATTAAAATAAGGGCAAGCTTATGACATGATTTGTTGTAACACTTGAAGTTCTTTGTGAGAGTGAGTGTCTTTGTAAAGTTGTCCCTTGTGTGTTCTTGTAAATATTGTGATTTTGGGACTTTCGTTCTTGTGAGGGAACATGAATTAGGATTGATTGGTGAAATTGATCTTCTCGGAAATGAGTGAGTTGAGCATCTGTAGTAGACTAGTGTTGTTGAGTCACTTCTTGAGGCTTATTCTTGTCACTTGATTATTTTCTAAACTCCCTTGCACTTATTGGAGTTGTTTTTAAATGAGGGAGTTATTCGGGCAAGATACATACTTGAGCCTAATTATTAGTACCAACCAAATCCATAAGTATAATGCTTGGTTGGAGAATGTGACTTGTAAATAATAGCAATGCAACTTGTGCTTGAAATGGTAGAACCTCATTGAGTTATTAGTTTTGATTTGCTTGAGGACAAGCAAAAGCTCTAAGTTGGGGGTGTTGACTCATTTTAGCCTCATTTCGTTAGATTTTGCATCCTTCAATGATAACTTGAGGTCGTTTATAGTGTGTAATTGCTCAAATTTCAGGGAATGATGCCACGAAGTGATTGGTGTCGAATTAAAGTTGAGTTGAGCACAAATGGGTGAAAAATGTACAAAACAATCTCCAGTGATTCCGCACTTGCGGAGAACTGAACGCACCTGCGAAGATAGATCAACAGTACAAAATACGCACCTGCGAAGTGGTACACGCACCTGCGGAAGCGCATGTGCGATGTTTTGGCCGCATCTACGAAAATACTCCTGTCACCCAGAATTCGCACCTGCGTTATGGAAGCCGCTTCTGCGGAACCGCACCTGCGAGAATTCTTCTGCAGGTGCGATCAACGGGCATCAAGTCTGGACAGAATTGTAAAATCAAAATTTCTCAACCCCAACCAACATATACTCGACCTAGCACATCTTTTGGGATATCTTTGGAAATTGTAAACATATTTTTTAATCTTGGAGACTAAAGAAGATAAATTCTTGAAGCTAGGGTTTGCACACACACTTGGGTTTTGAAGATTTCACTCTTGTGGTTAAAGTTTTCTTACCCATTTATGTTTGTTTCTTCATTTCCATGCTTTGTATTGTATATTTAAGTGTGTAGTATTTATTTCCAACACTTGACTCTTGTTTATGTCACGACCCAAATTCCCACCCTTTGGGCCGTGACTGCGCCTAACGTTGAACCCGCTAGGCCAGCCAACGTATAACTTACAATAGCCATATAGAATCATTTAAAACTGAGCGAAACGGTGGTTCGTCACTTTCAACAAATTCCCAACAGAATCCTGTAAGCATTGCTTAATAAAAATAACTAAACTTTAAGAATGCGGAGAATAAAGACATGACAAACATGAAACAACGTAAAACCTCCCCACACTAGTAACTCTCAAAACTTTACTGAGCCTTCCAAATCCCTTCAATTGTTTCCCAGCAGAGAAATAATAACAATATCTTAGAAAAACTCAAAATGAACTGATAAGACATCTACAACGAACAATCCCAAAACCGTCACAATCTCACGGACTAACTACTGGAATACTAAATACAAGTCTGGAAATGAAAATACTACACAATCTTGGAAATAATAAGAAAGACAATGAAACGATAAAGGAGAGAAGCTTGGGGATCCACGAAAGCCAGTGTATACCTCGAAGCTCTGACGTGGACTGAAGGTATCTCCCTCAAAACGCTCCACGGGGTCCGGTAGCAGGGTCTGCACAACACAAGGAAGTGCAGTGTAGTATCAGTACAACCGACCCCATGTACTGAGTAAGTGCCAAGCCTAACCTCGGCCGAAGTAGTGACGAGGCTAGACTTGACATTAACGATAACCTGTCCTATTCTACAGCAGGTAACAGGAAATAACACAAGGCAGGTGATAAACAGGCAAGTAGGGGATACGGGAGCAATAAAGGGGAACAAGTGGAATAAAACAGTCCCATCGACAGATAGAAGTACTCCAACATATTCGACAACGAAGCAATATAAATGTCGGAAAAATAAACAATGGCACGGCATCACCCTTCGTGCTTTTACTCTCCCCTCACAGTGCAATGAAATCAATTATCATGGCACGGCATCACCCTTCATGCTTTTACTCTCTTTCTCACAATGCAATGTACAATGAATCAATGGCACGACATATACCTTCGTGCGTATAATCAATAAAATCATGGCACGTCATCACCCTTCGTTCTTTTACTCTCTTCCTCACAATGCAATGTACAAAGAATCAATGGCACGACATTTACCTTCGTGCGTATAATCAATAAAATCATGGCACGACATCACCCTTCGTGCTTTACACTCTTCCTCACCAAACAATAACAGATAAATGGCAAGGAGTACAGCATAGTGGAAGATAAGCAATTCAAACCACCCGGCAAGGGGGAACCATCAAGTAGTAACTCAAGAAATGCCCGGCAAGGGTCTCAGCTATAACCAATTACCTCAATCACGTACTCTACACTTGTGTTACCATTCGTATCAACACTTCTCAAACTCAATAGCCAATATTTCCAATCAATAATAAATTACCAAGTAAAGACAATTTCATAATATACTAAACATGGAAGAAATACTACACTTTCTATCAAAATAGACTCACGGGCATGCTCGACACACATTGCATAGGTACTCGTCACCTCACCTATGCAATGAACATGATATTCACTTAGCACATAGCAAATAATACCTATTCCCTCACCAAAGTTAGGCAAGACACTTACCTCGGGTCCAAAATATAGCAATCAACCCTCTAAGACTGCTTTTCCTTTTGAATTCAACTCCGGAACCACAATATCTAAGCATAATTAGTTTAAGTGTATCAATAATGACTCAATTAATCAAACACGTAGTCTAATTATCCATTCCTAATGATTCTTCCTAAAATTCCAAAATTTGACACCGGGCCCACGTGGTCGAAACTCGAGGTTCGGACC
>ML296649.1:3492-76158 GCA_005239495.1 Nicotiana undulata
TATATGTCTCACCTAGTCTTCCATTTATTCACAATTCCTTATTTTTATTTTTCTTTTCTTCTCTCTCTTTTTTTTATATACATCACCTTTCACCTTTTAAGCAACTCTCATGTCACAACTTTTCCAACCTTCACCCCCAAAGGTAGGCTTATGTTCATACTTTAAAGTACTAAGGAAGATGTGGTGCCAAAAGAAAATCAATAAAGAACGATAGCTTATAACATGGTTGCCAAATAAAATATTTAAAGGCTCAAAAGGGTTGAGTAGAGAAAATATGCACGGGTAGGACATTTAGGCACAATAGTGGTCCAAGGAAGGGCTAGTATCATTTTTCAAACCAAGTTAGTCTATGATTTCACCTTGAAGCACATTCCGGAAAAGTTCTAGACTATAAATGATGCAAAAGAACTTCACAATAAATCTCACCACACATGGCACATGAAAACTCAAGTGGAATACAAATCCAAAGTCCAAATGAAACTAATGAATCTCAATGAAGTCATATATATCCTAAGAAGCTATTTAGTGAATTAAAGAGCCAAAAATAGAATCTAAAAGTCACAACAAGGTATACTTTCATCAATTTTTTTATTATTTTAAAAGATAAAAAACATCATATGCCAAAGTTTTAAATTATATTGGTACCAAACAAGTCACACGTTGGTTTATGGACACAATATCATACCTCAATACCAATCTATTAACAACTAGCTACTAAACTAACTAAAAAAATATATTTACTTTCTAAAAAAAAAATTAAAACAAGACTAATCCCTTAAGAAAGTTGTCACGCCATCTATCATAGGGAGAAAAAAAAGTCACCCGTTTCAACACAAATAAATTCCTTGGAAAAGAACCGCGGTAGAAAGAAAAACCAAGGAGTTTCATTAACACTACTATTAAAAATAAAAACTAAAATAAACACAAATAAGAACAAGAAAAATAAAAGCCAACAAGAAAATGCTAATTCTATAAAATAATACTAATAAACTAACAATGTCAACCAATACACACAAGTTCACAAAAAATTATCATGCTCCACATAATTCTCTACAAACATCCGTCAAATATGAGCCACCCCCAACCTAAAATGTTGCATTGTCCTATCACGACCCAAATCTCGATTCAGGTCGCGATGGCGCCCAACGGCGAGGTTAGGCCAGCCAATATAGTAACACTTAGTGTTTCTATATTGGCTGGCCTAATCTCGATTCAGGTCGCGATGGCGCCCAACGGCGAGGTTAGGCCAGCCAATATAGAAACACTAAGTGTTACTATTCCCGGTTACGCAAATTTCATCTTTTAACCAATTTTAAACAGATATAAACATGCAACTGGCGGTGATGTGAAATAAAACTACAATTAAGGAAAATCAACCAATAGGCATGTCGCATAACATATGTACAACCAACAACCCAAAATATACACTACGTGTGTGCCAGGAACTAGTGTCATGAGTGCCATGGGCAACTACTGAATATACAACGACCACAATATGTACAAAGTCTCAGTCTGAATGAAATTGACAGAGAATATAACAAAAGAACTCGTGGGTGTTGCTAGGAAATCGCCGGGAAAGCAGCTCACCGTGAAGTATGACCACGCTATCAATATCTAGCATCGGCCTGATAATCAGACGTGCCAGCCTCCGGACCTGTACAGTCAAGTACAGAAAAGAAAAGAAAGAGCAGCATGAGTACATATTAAATAAATATGTACCTAGTGAGTATCTCGCCTAAACTCAAAGAAGTAGTGACCAGAGGTCGACTCGATACTCACTAAGGTCCAACAGTAATAACATATGATAGAATATAATGAAATACAGTAAGCATGTCAGGGAAAATAAGCAACAAGTATATATATCAAAAGCAGAAATACAAAAAATTGCTGAACTAAGGTACCTTCTACACTCGCCGTGGCATACGGCCCGATCCCATATTCATTTCAATTTCTTTTCAACACTGCCGTGGCGTACGGCCCGATCCCATATTCATTTCAATTTCTTTTCAACACTGTCGTGGCGTACGGCCCGATCCGATATTCATTTCATAATTTCACAACACTGCCGTGGCGTACGGCCCGATCCCATATATTTCACAATTTTCTTTCAACTCTGCCATGGCGTACGACCCGATCCCATATAGACATAATCACTCTCAAACCTGTCGTGGCATACGACCCGATCCCAATATCTTACAATACTTACTTTCCATAACAAATTCCTTGCCATTCAACACTTTTTCCATAAAGCCTTAGAGGAATAACACTATGCAAAAAATCATTTCATAGTATATATGGCGTCACAATGAATCATATAAAGCATTACAAGGAAAACATATCAGGCATTACGAGATAAGCATATAAGGCATTACGAGAAAGCATACAAGGCATGATGTGGGCCTAACTACCCGGACATAACAATAATAGCCGCTACGTACGGACTCTCGTCACTTGGCGCGTACGTAGCCCCCAAACAATTTACACATAGCATATACATCACCTATGGGGACAATTCCCTCTTACAAGGTTAGAAAAGAGACTCACCTCGTGTCAAATCTACCCCCCGGACTACAATTGCGCCCGAAACTCTGAACTCTACGCCCGAGGACTCGCAACTAGCCAAAAGGTATACAATAATATCAATGCATGCACAATGCGGGAAATTACCCTAGTTATTCAATAAAATCGCTATTCTTGAAGAATTCCCAAATTCCAACCCCGGTCCCTCATGATCAAATTCCGAAAATTCTCGAAGGAATCACTCACCCATAGCCTAAGGATCATTAAGGTGTGATTCCTACTTGAATTCAAGGCCTAAAATGGAAAAATCACAAAATCCACAAGAACCCTAAAATTGCTACCTAATTCTATGATTTTAGATAATTTAGTAGTGAATTTAACTAGGAATTAAGGTTTGAAACTAGTAAAACTATGGAATTTACATACCTCAATAGCAGTGGNTGCCAACTTGCCAGACCTCTGCGATCGTGGCATAGGTCATGCGATCGCGAAGGCCAATTGGCCAGACCTCTGCGATCGCGGCAGATGTCCTGCGATCGCGAAGAACAAACTCACCCGGCCTAGATGCGATTCTATGCGATCGCGATAAAAGGCTGCGATCGCGAAGGTGTGGAACCCAGACCTCTGCGATCGCAAAGGGGAAGCTGCGATCGCAGAGAACAATCAACAGCCCAGCAAAATCCTTCTCCGCGATCGCAACCCACCTTCTGCGATCGCAGAGAAGGAAACCAGATAGCAGAAATTCTGGTTTTTCCAACTTAGCTCCTGGGGGTCCAAAACACACCCGAGGCTCTCGGAACCCCGTCCAAAAGCACCGTCAAGTCTGTATTCATGATACAGACTCGCTTGAACTTCCGGAACCTGAATAACAACAACGAAACTTAGAATTCAACGCCAAAACCAAATTGAATCAAAACTTAAGAACTTGAAATTCTAGAATTCACTTCAATGCGCCGAACCGGCCTATACTACTCGGAATGACTTCAAATTTTGCAGACAAGTTATAAATGACATAACTGAACTATTCCCGATCTCGGAATTTCATTCGGACCTCGTGAACATAAAATCACATTTCAAGTCAAATTTCAAATTCTTTAAAAATCCTCAAAACTTCATTAACTCCAATTTCCTCATTTTGGTCCGTAACCCGTCAAATCAAGTTCGTTTCTTACCAAATTTCACAGATAACTTACATAACATATATTGAACCTGTTCTGGGCTCCGAAATCATAATACGGGCCCGACAGCATAGGTTTCACATCAAGGTTCATGTTCATAAGCCTTTAATATTTTTCATAAAACAATTATCTTTAAAAATTCATTTCTCGGACTTGGGTCCTCGGAATTCGATTCCGGGCATACACCCAAGTCCCATATTTTCCTACGGACCTTTCGGAACCGTTGGATCACAGATCCAGGTCCGTTGACAAAAAATGTTGACCAAAGTCAACTTTATACAATTAATTATCATAAATTAAACTCCTAATCAATGTTTCACATAAAGGCTTCCCGGCTACGCGTCGGGGCTGCGCACGCACATCGAGGTGAGATTAACGGAGGCTTTCGGGGCCTTGGAACATAGTCAAAATTAGATTCACATAAGACGACCCCCTTTTTGGGTCATCACAATCACCCCCTCTAAAACAAACGTTCGTCCTCGAACGAACGTAGAATCGTACCTGAAGTGCTGAATAGCTGTGGATACCTGCTCAGCATGTCCTCCTCAGACTCCCAAGTCGCCTCATCGACTGGTTGGCCCCTCCACTAGACCTTTACGACAGAAATTCTCTTAGACCTCAACTGGCGGTCCTGCCTCTCAATAATAGCAATTGGCTCCTCCTCGAAGCCCAACTTCTCATCTAACTGAATAGTGCTGAAATCAATCACGTAAGAGAAATCGACATCATATCTCTGGAGCATGGATACATGAAATACTGGATGAACTCTCGATAAGGCGGGAGGTAAAGCGATCTCATAAGCAACCTCCCCGACTCGCCTCAACACCTCGAAAGGGCCTATAAACCTGGGGCTCAGCTTGCCCTTCTTCCCGAATTTCATAACGCCTTTCATCGGCGAAACTTTCAACATAACCTTATCTCCCTCCATAAATGCTACATCACGTGCCCGCTGATCTGTGTAACTCTTATGTTTGGACTGAGCTGTACAAAGCCTTTCCTGAATAATCCTCACCTTTTCCAAGGCATCTCTCACCAGATCTGTACAATATAGCTTGGCCTCGCAAGGCTCAAACCACCCAATCGGAGAACGACATTGCCGATCATATAAAGCTTCGAATGTAGCCATCTCGATGCTGGACTGATAACTGTTATTGTATGCAAAGTCTGCCAAATGCAAGAACTGGTCCCATTGACCGCCATAATCAATTACACAAGCCCTGAGCATATCCTCCAAAATTTGAACTGTACGCTCCGACTGACCATCGGTCTGAGGGTGAAATGTTGAGCTGAGATCTACCTGAGTGCCTATCTCACTGTGCAATGCTCTCCAGAAGTGCGAGGTGAACTGAGGACCTCGATATGATATAATGGACACCAGCACACCGTGCAACCGGACTATCTCCCCGAACATAAATCTGGGCCAACCTCTCCGCGTCAACCTTCGGCAAAGTCCGAGGCAACCCAACCACAAAGTCCATGGTGCGCTCCCATTTCCACTCAAGAATGGGCATCTGCTGAAACAGGCCTCCTTGCCTCTGGTGCTCGTACTTGACCTGCTGACAATTGAGACACCTAGCCACAAACTGCACTATATCCTTCTTCATCCGCCTCCACCAGTAGTGCTGCTTCAAATCAGGGTACATCTTCGTCGCACCCGGATGAACAGAATACCGAGAACTGTGGGCCTTTTCTAAAATTTTCTTCCTCAAGCCATCAATATTAGGAACACATAAACGGCCCTGGAGCCTCAAGACACCATCCTCGCCTAAAGTAACCTCCTTGGCCCTGCCTTGGACCACTGCATCCCGAAGCTCTGCAAGGCATGGATCATCAAACTGTCGAGCCTTAATCTCCCCCAACAATGAAGACTGAGCAACTACATGAGCCAAAACTCGACGAGGCTCTGAAAGGTCCAATCTCACAAGGCGATTGGCCAAGGACTGAATGTCCAAGGCTAAAGGTCTCTCCTCAGCTGCAATGTAGGCTAAGCTACCCATACTCGCTGCCCTCCTGCTCAAAGCATCTGCTACTACATTCGCCTTGCCCGGGTGATATAAAATAGTGAGATCATAATCTTTTAACAACTCAAGCCATCTCCGCTGCCTCAATTTAAGGTCCCTCTGCTTAAGCAAGTAGTGTAGGCTGCGATGCTCAGTATAGACCTCACAAGATACACCATATAGATAATGCCGCCATATCTTCAAAGCATGAACAATCGCCGCCAACTCCAAATCGTGCATAGGGTAATTCTTTTCATGAACCTTTAGCTGCCGCAAAGCATAAGCAATAACCCTGCCATCCTGCATTAGCACACACCCCAACCCGACGCGTGAAGCGTCGCAATACACAGTATATATCCCAGAACCGGAAGGCAATGACAGAACTGGTGCTGAGGTCAAAGCTGATTTGAGATTCTGAAATCTCGCCTCACACTCGAAGGACTACCGAAACGGGGCATTCTTCTGAGTCAATCTGGTCAGTGGGGCTGCAATAGAGGAGAACCCCTCCACGAACGACGATAATAGCCTGCTAGGCCCAAGAAACTCCTGATCTCTGTAGCTGACGTAGAACGCGGCCAACTCTGAACCGCCTCAATCTTCTGAGGATCAACCTTGATACCATCTCCGGATACCACATGCCCCAAAAATGCCACGGAATCTAACCAGAACTCGCACTTGCAGAACTTAGCGTACATATTCTGTTCCCGCAAGGTCTGGGGCACAACTCTCAAGTGCTGCTCATACTCACCCAGGCTCCGCGAATAAATCAAGATGTCATCAATGAAGACGATGACGAAGGAATCGATATACGGCCTGAATACCATATTCATCAAGTCCATGAATGTTTCTGGGGCATTAGTTAAACAAAAGGACATCACCTGAAACTCATAATGGCCATATCTGGTACGAAATGCAATGTTCGGAACATCTGAGGCCCGAATCCTCAGCTGATGATAACTTGATTTCAAGTCAACTTTGGAAAACACTCGAGCACCCTGTAACTGATCAAACAAATCATCGATACGCGGCAGAGGATACTTATTCTTAATAGTCACTTTATTTAGCTGGCGATAGTCGATGCACATCCGCATAGACCCATCCTTCTTCTTCACAAATAAGACTGGAGCACCCCACGACAACACACTCGGCCTGATGAACCCCTTGGCCAACAACTCCTCAAGCTGCTCCTTCAAATCCTTTAGTTCCTTAGGAGCCATACGATAAGGAGGAATGGAAATAGGCTGAGTATCTGGAGCCAAATTAATACAGAAGTCAATATATCGATCTGGAGGCATGCCTGGAAGATCCGAAGGAAACACGTATGGAAACTCTCGAACAACATGCACTGAATCAATGGTAGGAGACTCGGCGATGGTGTCCCGCACATAAGAAAGGTAAGCAAAACAACCCTTCTCGACCATATGCCGAGCCTTTATGAAGGAAATAACCCGGCTGGAGGCACTATCGGAAGAACCTCTCCATTTTAGTCTAGGCGACTCATGCATGGCTAAAGTGACTGTCTTGGCATGGCAATCTAACACAGCATGATAAGGAGATAGCCAATCCATGCCTAGGATAACCTCAAAATCAATCATATCAAGCAATAAAAGATCTGCCCTGATATTGAAACCGCAGAAAGTGACCACACCACAGGTAGACTCAGTATACCACCACCGAATCACCCACAGGAGTGGACACATATATAGGAGAACACAAGGACTCATGAGGGGTATCATAAAAATGATCAAATAGTACGGAAACATATGAATACATGGACCCTTGATCAAATAGCACCGAAGCCTCCCTACCACATACTGAGATAATACTTGTGATTACGGCTTCTGAGGCCACTGCATTAGATCTGGCCGGAAACGCATAAAATCTGGCTGAGGCTCCTGAAGACTGAACTCCCCAGAGTGAACAGGAACTAACTGACCTCCTCCTGACTGGCCTCCTCCTCTAGGACGACCCCTACCGACCTGTCCTCCACCTCGAGGCGGCCAAACTTTTGGTGCTGAACTCCTAGGCTGATAACTCTGCTGCACTGCCTTGCCTCGATACCTAGGACAAAACCTCCACGTATGCCCCGACTCCCCACACTCGAAACAACCTCCTGGTACTACAGCCCGCTGCCCGAAAGAGGAAGAACCCTGAATAGCCGGAGGGCGGTGTGAACCCTCTAGTAAGGCACTGAAATAGGAACTAGAGGATATTTGATGACTGGAATAATTGCTGGGTGCACCCTGGGTGGCTGGGGGACGATAGGAACGCTCTGGCATAGCGCCGAACTGAGGCCTCACTGAAATACCCCTGGGAGGTAGTGGAGGTGCTGAATATGAAGGCCTACTGAACTGGCAGCCTCCGAACTGACCTCTACCCCTAGCTGGAGCACCCTTGAAGTCACCTGCAAACCTGGCCATCTTTTCCTACTGAACTGGCTGACCCTGCTCCCTTATCCTCATACGGTAACCCTCAATCCGTCGAGCTATCTCGACTACAAGCTGGTATGGGGTACCCATCTCTACCTCTTTGGCCATAGAGGCCCTAATACCTGGATGCAAGCCTGCCACAAACCGCCGCACCCTCTCGGCATCGGTAGGCAATATCATAAGGGCATGGCGAGACAACTGAGAAAATCTAGCCTCATAATCAGTCACTGACATCTGCTCCTGCTCTAGTTGCTCAAACTAACCCCGTAGCTCCTCCCTCTCAGAAGGTGGAATGTATCTGTCTAGAAATAGCTAAGCGAACTAATCCTAAGTGACAGGAGGAGAATCTGCTGGCCTGCTGAGAATATATGACTACCACCACCTGCGAGCTCTGCCCTCTAACTGAAATGTGGTGAAATCCACTCCATGGGACTCAAAAATCCTCATGTTGTGCAGTCTGTCCCTGCACCTATCAATAAAATCCTAGGCATCCTCTCCCCGCTCACCCCCGAAGACTGGAGGGCAAAGTCGAGTCCATCTATCCAACATCTTCTGCTGGTCACCCTCTACAACTAGCCTGGGCTCTAGGGATGCTACTACAGGCTGAACCCCTCCCACGGGCGGTGTGCCCGGGGTATGACGTGATGCTGCTGCCTAACCTATGGCCTGAGCGGTAGGAATCTGGACTCCCCCTCCTTCCTGAGAAGTAGCAGGGTCGGCTGGAAACCAGCCTGAGACATAGTGTCCACGAGTCTCAGCATACGGCCCATGACCTCCTGGAAGCCTGGCCCCGTCATGAAATCCACTGGAGCAGGTGCTACTGGAAGCACCTTATCCTGCTCCTCCATAATAGGGTAATCTGGTGGTGCCACTGGCGTAGCTCTAGGACCACTGGCGTAGCTTTGGGACGCCCCCGTCCCCTGCCTCGAGCAGGTGCTCTGCCCCTGCCTCTACCCCGACCTTGGGCAGTCGGGGCAACGACCTCTCCCGAACCAGGAACATTGGATGCACGTGTCCTCACTATCTGTGAGAGAATAGAAGAATAAGTTTGAGTACATCATAGACTGCACGACAGGATATGAATAAAGGGAAGTTTCCTAACAACCCATAGCCTCCTTAAGATAAGTACATATGTTTCTGTACCGATCCGCAAGACTCTACTGGGCCTGCCCGTGACTCGTGAGACTTACGTGAACCTAGGGCTCTGATACCACGTTGTCACGACCCAAATCTCGATTCAGGTTGTGATGGCACCCAACGGCGAGGTTAGGACAGCCAATATAGAAACACTAAGATTTACCATTACCCATTACGCAAATTTCATCTTTTAACCAATTTTAAACAGATATAAACATGCTAACGGCGGTGATGTGAAATAAAACTACAAATGCAGAAAATCAGCCAATAGGCATGTCGCATAACATATGTACAACCAACAACCCTAAATATACACTACATGTGTGCCAGGAACTAGTGTCACGAGTTCCATGGGCAACTACTGAATATACAACGACCACAATATGTACAGAGTCTCAATCTCAATGAAATTGACAGAGAATATAACAAAAGAACTCCAAGGTGCTGCTAGGAAGTCGCCGGGAAAGCAACTCACCGTGAAGTATGACCACGATATCAATATCTAGCACCGGCCTGATAATCAGACGTGCCAGCCTCCGGACCTGTACAGTCAAGTACAGAAAAGAAAAGAAAGTGCAGCTTGAGTACATATTAAATAAATATGTACCCAGTGAGTATCCTGCCTAAACTCGAAGAAGTATTGACGAGAGGTCGACTCGATACTCACTAAGGTCCAATGGTAATAACATATGATAGAATATAATGAAATACAGTAAACATGCCAGGGAAAATAAGCAACAAGTATATATATCGAAAGCAGAAATCCAAACAATTGCTGAACTAAACAATAAAGCACTTTCAGGGATAAGACCACCGAACGATACAATAATCACAAACTCTTAAATCCGTCGTGGCGTACGGCCCGCTCCCATAAGGTAACTTCTACACTCGCCGTGGCGTACGACCCGATCCCATATTTATTTCAATTTCTTTTCAACACTGTCGTGGCGTACGACCCGATCCCATATTCATTTCAATTTCTTTTCAACACTGCCGTGGCGTACGGCCCGATCCCATATATTTCACAATTTCATTTCAACTCTGCCGTAGCGTACGACCCGATCCCATATAGACATAATCACTCTGAAACCTGCCGTGGCGTACGGCCCGATCCCAATATCTTACAATACTTACTTTCCATAACAAATTCCTTGCCATTCAACACTTTTTCCATAAAGCCTCAGAGGAATAACACTATGCAAAACATCATTTCATAGTACATATGGCGTCACAATGAATCATATAAATCGTTACAAGGAAAACATATCAGGCATTACGAGATAAGCATATAAGGCATTACGAGAAAACATACAAGGCATGATGTGGTCCTAACTACCCGGACATAACAATAATAGCCTTTACGTACGGACTCTCGTCAATTGGCGAGTACGTAGCCTCCAAAAAATTTACACATAGCATATACATCACCTATGGAGACAATTCCCTCTTACAAGGTTAGAAAGGAGACTCACCTTGTGTCGAATCTACCCCTCGGACCACAGTTGCGCCCGAAACTCCGAACTCTACGCCCGAGGACTCGCAACTAGCCAAAAGGTATACAATAATATCAATGCATGCACAATGCGGGAAATTACCCTAATTATTCAATAAAATTGCTATTCTTGAAGAATTCCAAAATTCCAACCACGGTCCCTCATGATCAAATTCTGAAAATTCTCTAAGGAATCACTCACCCATAGCCTAAAGATCATTAAGGTGTGATTCCAACTTGAATTCAAGGCCTAAAATGGAAAAATCACAAAATCCTCAAGAACCCTAAAATTACTACCTAATTTTATGATTTTAGAGAATTTAGTAGTGAATTTAACTAGGAATTAAGGTTTGAAACTAGTAAAACTATGGAATTTACTTACCTCAATAGAAGTGGTGGAAGGTCCCTTGAAAAGCTCTCTAAAAACATGAAGAGGAAGATGAAAATGGAGGAAAAATGCTAAGTCCCGTATTTTATAAAGTTGCACAGGGATTCCTTAAATGCGATCGCGATAAGGGGCATGCGATCGCGAAGGCCAACTGGCCAGACCTCTGCGATCGCGGCAGAGGTCCTGCGATCGCGAAGGCCAACTGGCCAGACCTCTGCGATCGCGAAGAACAAACTCACCCGGCCCAGGCGCGACTCTATGCGATCGCGATAAAAGGCTGCGATCGCGAATGTGTGGAACCCAGACCTCTGCGATCGCAACTTCCCCTTTGCTATCGCCGAGAACAATCAACAGCCCATCAAAATCCTTCTCCGCGATCGCAACCCACCTTCTGCGATCGTAGAGAAGGAAACCAGATAGCAAAAAATCTGATTTTCCAACTTAGCTACCGGGGGTCCAAAACACACACGAGCCCCTCAAGACCCCGTCCAAAAGCACCGACAAGTCTGTATTCATGATACGGAATCACTCGAACTTCCGGAACCTGAATAACAATAACGAAACTCAGAAGTCAACCCCAAAACCAAATTGAATCAAAACTTAAGAACTTGAAATTCTAGAATTCACTTCAATGCGCCGAACCGGCCTATACTACTCAAAATGACTTCAAATTTTGCAGACAAGTTATAAATGACCTAATGGAACTATTCCCGATCTCGGAATTTCATTCGGACTTCGGGAACATAAAATCACATTTCAAGCCAAATTTCAAATTCTTTAAAAATCCTCAAAACTTCATTAACTCCAATTTTCTCATTTTGGTCTGAAACCCGTCAAATCAAGTTCGTTTCTTACCAAATTTCACAGATAACTTACATAACACATATTGAACCTGTTTCGAGCTCCGAATCATAATACGGGCCCGGAAGCACAGGTTTCACATCAAGGTTCATGTTCATAAGCCTTTAATATTTTTCATGAAACAATTTTCTTTAAAAATTCATTTCTCGGACTTGGGTCCTCGGAATTCCACTCCGGGCATACGACCAAGTCCCATATTTTCCTACGGACCTTTCGCGACCGTCGGATCACAGATCCGGGTCCGTTTACAAAAAATGTTGACCAAAGTCAACTTTATTCAATTAATTATCATAAATTAAAATCTTAATCAAGTTTTCACTTAAAGGCTTCCCGGCTACGCGCTCGGGTTGCGCACGCACATTGAGGTGATATTAACAAAGGCTTTCGGGGCCTCGGAACATAGTCAAAATTAGATTCACAAAAGACGAGCCCCTTTTTGGTTCATCTCATGTCCCCAAAACAAGATAAAATAAAGGAGGTGCTCCTTGAAATTGCATCACTCGGAGCTGGAGGTGGTGGGAAATGTGAGCTCCTCATCTTTATAACCATAATCATCTTCTTCAGGAATTTTCTCCTTTTCTTCTCATGCTCTCTGAATTTTCTCCGCCTCTTCTCAATCTTCCATTGCCTGCGACTTATATTCTCCAACCTGGTGTTCATGGACTCCATATTTCTCGATATTGCTCTTTGCTCTTTGATCACGTCATCCAGGGAGTTTGGAGAAGCAGTGCCAATGGATGTGCTAGTCCCAGGTGGTCTAGTAGGAAGGATAACTACAAGCTGCCTAATGTGTGCATCTACTCCATGTATCTGACAGGATATGTGACGCATAGTGTAAGGGCCATACTGGAGTGGTCCCATGTGGACCTTGGTGCAGGTTCAAAGGATCTGGCGGGGTCAGTGGTGGTCTCATGGAACTGCCCAAAAGAAGAGGATGCAACATCACTCCTCCTTTTTTTCTGCTTTGTCACTGGGTCCCCTTCTCAGCAAAAGGGTGGATCATCGGCTTTCCCGTACCTTTCTCAACATAATTTGGGCATTTTAACACCCCCAACATTATAACACAACCGAGTGATCAAGGATGGAAGAATAGGCTCTTTGACCTCCCATGGGTGGCTTCCTTAATTTCGCGAACAATGTGCTCCCCCACGTTCACAGGTAGCCCATCCATGATAGCAACAATGATCAGTGCCCTCTCTGGTGTCACATCAGTGTCATGTGTTGAAGGTATGACTCTTGCATAGATAATGGAGAGACACGTCTTTGCCTCAGCAGTGAAGTCATATGAATCTACTCCCTTGTGTGCTATCAACCACTTTTTGGTCACCCCATCATGCAATTTTTCCACCAATCATTGGATTCCCCCTGCTTTTGCTCTGCTTCTGTAGACCTCATTGTCGGCATATGGAAGGCCATAAAGGTAATTGATCACCTCAGCGCTTAAGTGAACCTTCACACCCCGCACAATAGTAACTATTGTTCCTTGAAAGTCGGTCCTCAAGGCCTTTACATAAAACTCCAACACTACTATGTGGTTGAAAACATTTGGTTGATTGGAAAACCAAATCCACCTGCTCTCTACCAATCTTGAGTGAAAGCCCGATATCATAGCTTCAACCTTGTCCATGTTAATGCCTCTTTCCCTGACGATTGTTTTAGACAGAATTTTGTCATATTTTCGCTCACATTCTGCATATATAAACCGGTCATGATCAAATGGTTCTTCTTGTTCCACTCCGGGGACATGTTCAGGTTCAATTCCATGGTGTTCTGGAACCATTTTGTGCCCAAAGTACCTACAAAATAGACCAACAATGTTAAAATCTCATATAGACACTTAAAAAATGTATTAGGAAGTATTTAGGGCAAAGAAACGGGCGAAAAAAGGTCTTGGGCAGAGCTGTGTGAAGTTATTGTTTTTCGCAAAATAAGGGACTGCCAGTGATTGCTCTTCGCGTTCGCTAGAGAGCATATGCGTTCGCGAAGAGTAAAAAAAAATTTGCCCATCTTTTAGCCTTCACGTTCGCGATCAGACCATCGCGTTCGCGAAGGTCAAACTTTAATAGCCAAGAATTTGGCCACCGCGTTTGCAGGCAGACCACCGCGTTCGCGAAGGTCATTTTCACTGCCCAGACCCAGATTTCTTTGGGGCATTTCATCAAACAGTGTATGATCCTTTTTTTGTTCACGAATTTTTAAAGACTATAACACACATGTTGCCCAAATTTTTACTCTGATAATCACACACAAACACTCAACCAACCTCACCCAGCAAGCACAACACGATTTACACCTAAGATTCACAATTAAAACTCAAAACTTGAACCCTAGGCATAAACAAAAATTTGTTGTTCTTCTATTGTTTTACAAAAAGAAAGAGAAGGAAGAGTTGAGAGACAAGAGAGAACATCACATACCTTGCAAATGGAGATGGAAAATCGCAATAACATGAAGAGTGTGGATGATTTGAATTTTTGGGGACTTAAGGAAAAAAATGATTGTTTTTTAGCAAAGAGGGCAAATGCCCGTTTTAGTAGTCCTTTTTTGATTAAACCTTACCACACCCTACGCGTTCGCGAGGATAGGGAAGCGTACGCGATGGATAGACTGGACTAACATACACGAACACAGTTAATAACACGCGAACACGAAGGCATAAAATTATCACTAGACGCGAACGCGAGAGCCTGTCGTGAACGCGTAGTGCATTTTTTCTGCAATTTTCCAGCAGCTACAACTACTGGTTTGGACTTCCCGGACTATGCAACCTGCTCAAAACAACTCCAAAAATGTGAAACTTGGCAGATTGGTTAAAAATAATGTACTAAGCTATTCTAAAAAGGAAAATTTCAAAAATACCAAAATATTTGAAAACGATGGGTTGCCGCCCACCAAGCGCCGCATTTAATGTCGTAGAACGACGCAAGTCAACTTTACAAATTTTCTCACCACTTGGAAAATATGAACCGAGCACCTAGCTTGGAATCAAGCTTGTGACCACGAACGGTGGGTGGTGGTAAATAGATGACCAAGCCAAGCATTAATTTCTTCATTTTGCACTTCTTGGCTTTCATGTGAGGAATGTCATTTTGCTTTCTTGTTCCCTGAAATTGTAAAATGTATGGCCGTTGTCTTTTCTCCTCGCCATCCCTCATTGACTCGTGTAGTTCAATTCCCATATCATCACACAAATCCAATGTTGAAAAGTGCTTGGAATATGACATCAAACCTCCAAATTTCAATTCTTTCTGGAATTGGACATCCTCTTTTTCACCCGGACTAGAGTCAATCTCAACAATTTTTTCAATCACTTCGGTTGACTCTAATTCCATATTTTTCTTGGCATCAATAATACTTGTAGAGTCGTTTGGCGGATGTTCAAGTCTTGATTCCTCAAAGTAAAGCTCACTTTCTTCCTCGAAATTGGACTCTTTTTGGCTTCCTTCCACACTTTCAAATAAGCATAATGAGCCTCCATTAATGCTTTACTTTGATCCTCCAAAGTGCAGATATGCTCGTCATTTTGAGTCACACCTTGTTTCAAGTCCTCGAGTGCAAAGTTTTTCTTCTCCTCATTTTCAAGAATGGTCTCAAACATGGGCATCATCTTCTAATTTTGAGCATTTGAGAGTTCTTCTTGGTTTTGATTAAGTGCCAAGGAATGATTTTCGACTTCAACCTCTAAGGAAGGTTCTTGTCTATCACTCACTTCCGATTCTTTTTGGACCTTTAATTCTTCAAGTATTTCTTCCATTTGTGAGTTTATCCTTTCAAGTGCCAAGTCATTTTGGAGACTATTTTCAAAAGTTCCTCCAAGGAAATTTGCTCTTTGTTTCCTCCTTCAAGTAGGCATTCTAACATGAGTTTGAACTCTACAATTCGGCCATGCTAAATTTCTTCCACTTCCTCATCCCTAAAATTCTCATCACAAAAAGTAAAATCATCATAGCGGGGGCTTGGGGAAGGGACGGACAAATAAGCATAATCATACCAATGACCATTTTGACAACCACACCTATCACAAATACTCCACTCATGGGTTTGAGATTGTGCGCACAATCCACCCCCGGGAGAATTTAAATAATTTTTCCACGAGTGTGGTCCTACACAATAAGGACAAGGGTCATCAAAGTATGAACAACTACCATCCAACCAATTGTCATTGCATGATGCCATAAATTGTTTTTTATCAAAAAGTAAGAAAATAAACAAGGAACAAACAAGAGAAATAGACAAGGGTAAGAAAAATAATTACACAGATATTCACAAGTTTGGACCAAAGCACTTACGCTTATTTCTCAAATAACCTAAATTACGCCAAATTATTCCCCGGCAACGGCACCAAATTTTATGACGTCCAAATCCACTACTAAAAAGTAAATAGACGTGATCGCATGCAATATAAATTACCTAACTATGAGTCGGGGTCGAATCCCACAGAGAACAATATGAAGGCGATTAGGAGTGTAAGAGAATTATCACTTATCGTGCAATGCCAAACACTTAGAATTTTGTTTTGATGAATATTATAACTAAATGCAAAAATGTAAACTAACCTAGAAAGCAACTAAACTGATGAATGGCGACAAGTATTGATGCATCGGGAATTACACTCAAGTAACAATCCAATGTATTTCACGATTTTACAAACATGAACGAGTTTATGTTCATTAGCCACATATAATAATTCTTAATTAGCTTCTTCCGAAGACTAACAAGACTTCTTAATTGAATTATCCCTAATCCAATTAAGAGATTAAGAACACTTAGATATGTCTACAAGTAGTTCAATCATATCCCTAGGTAGAATCTATAAAATGAGGGTTAAAGCCTCAATTCTTGTTAATTAATCTTTCAGAATTAATGGGCAAGTCCTAGGGTTAGATAATCCCTTTGGAAACATTAAATAACAAGAATAATTAAAGAAACAATAACTCACTTCATAAATAAATAAAAATGATTCAGTACATAAGCACAACAAGGTATTTTCCACACTTTAAGCATGAATATTTCCATAAATAAGATTCAAGTGTTGGATAAAATACTATAAAATTAAATATTCAATTCAAAGCAAGGAAATGAATAAATGAACATAAATGAGTAAGAAATTCTCAATCACAAGCTTCAAATCTTCAAGGCCCAAGTGTGTGCAAACCCTAGCTTCCAAAACTTGTTCTCCTAAGCCAAAGATCTGTTCTAAGATGTAAAAGTTATCCAAAATATCTGCTAGATCGAGTCTTAAATGGTTTGGGGTCAAAACAATGAAAATTCATAACTACCCAGGTTTGTCCGCCAATTTCTTCATCGTGTTCGCGACAGTAGAACCGCGTTTGCGAAGGTATATATTCTTCAAGCTTCGTGTCCGTGATTACATCAATGCGTTCGCGATGTTATGAATTTTGATGCTTCGCGTTCGCGGTGTGTTCTCCGCGTTCGCGAAGGCCTGGCTTCTTGAAGCTTCACGTTTGTTTTAGACCTCCGCGTTCGCGAAAGGTAAATTATTGGGCAAACTTCCATTTTCCCTTTTAGCTCATTTTTTGACTTGTTTTCACACGATTTCTTCACCATCACCTCTAAATTACTTGACAGTTGAAATATTCTAATAAACATCAATAAATGCCTTAATTTCTTGACAAAATCATAGAAAATCCTAGGTATCAAGACGAAATAAGTTGGTAAAATACCAACTTATATATCAACCTGAGGAATTAGTGCAATGTTAATTGAGTTCAATTGTTTCAAGAGTTTACCATTTCCAAAGAATTCCAAAATAACTTATGTGATGTCTGCTCGTACAATACCCCAGGTTGATCTGTAGAATCCACTCCCATAGCCATCACGTCCAAAGCTCTTATTTTTGTCAATTTGGAACATAACTTCCTTGACTTTTTTCCTCATGTAAGGTCTAATCAACTTAACCTGTTGTTCTATTGATAAAACTAGCCCCTCTTCAAAAAACTATTGAGAACTCTAACTCTTGTATTCATAGACTGTCCCAATTACTTCTCATAGACTCCACAAACACCTGAGCTACGTCATCTGGATCACTCTGCCAAATTCCTTATTCAACCATTATCTCTGTTGTATCTAATTTCATTCTCCCTTTCTTGATTACTGCATGGATGTACCTTGTATTAGCATCTCCTAACCTTATCCAATTAGCCTTGCTCTTCTGTTGCAAGTATATTTCTTCCATGTATGAAATCTTCCTAAACTGTTGATATGCTTCTCTTTCCTTCTCCTGCATACCCTTATCTAGTGGATGTGCTTGCAACATCTCCCGTACTCTCGTTAATTCCTCCCTGCTATCATCTGCTTCGCTTACTAGGTTCTTGAAATATCTTGAATTTAGTTGCTTCAGACCTTTCTTTAGTAACTACAGTGTCTTAACTACTCTCAACATTTTGCACCCTTCAATCTGCACTTCCCACCCTGCTTTGACAGTAGCATCAAACAAAGGATATTGGTCCCATACATTACCGTATTGAAAATATTTCTTCCTTCTATCCTTTGCTTCTAAAGTTAGTTGCAGTGGGCAGTGATCACTTATTCCTTCAGGTAGAAACTTTGTTTTGCTGGCTGGCATTTTGTCCAGCCATATATCATTGATGAAAGCCCAATCTATCTTGGAAACGATTATCTGTTAATTATGTTTGTCAGTTCATGTGCACCTATTGCCTTGTGAGGAAGTTCAATCCAAGCACAATGGCCCACACAATTTCTTAATTCCATTACTTCTGCCTAGCTAACTGGATTTCCTACTATTTTATCCTCCTCAGTCAATACTGCATTAAAGTCACCTAATATCAACTAAGGGTTTGAAAAACCTCCATGTTGTTGCATGATGCTATCCCATAACTCCCTTCTTTCTTCTCTAGTGTTGAAGGCATACTTCACAGTGAGAAGAAAGGTTAGTTGGTAATATACTTCCAACCTCCAAACAAACTACCAGCAATTCGTTCTATCTTCTCCTACTTTATTTTTGTTTCCAACATATCTACTATGCCAACCTTAACTTCACTACAGAGGATTTTAACTTCCTTCTACTTATTTGGTGCATTCAAGCCCCTAACATTCCAACAAAGTAAGTTAACCATTCCCTATCTGGGACATGGTTCAACCTCCCCCTTCTCTTCAGTGGCCAATTTATCAACATGTACCGACGTGGTGGCAGTAACATGTTTGTCCAATATTTTATAAGAATTGGAATTTTCTATTTGTATGTTTTGTTTGGCTAAGCCTCTTCCGGTTTTTGTAGAGTGATCCATTCTGAGCTAGTTGATTCTTGTTGCTAAGACATTTCCACATGCTCCTAATCCTTTTTCATCTTCCCTGTATCATTCTCTTGTTGCTTCTCCTGCACCATATCTGTTGTAGGTATTATATTATCCTGTGAACATCTTTTCTTATTTCTACATACCTCCTCTGCATTCCCATAAGCATGACAATAGGTACACAATGTTGGTTTCCAATCATAGCTCACTCTTTGTTCTATCAACTGGCCTTTCTCATTTCTGAATAGCACTGTGTCTGGTAGATTAGCTTCACTTCAATTAGTATCCTTGCAAACTGTAATCCTACCTTCTTTTCAGTGTTTTGATCCACCGTTAGAGGTCTCCCTAACAAAATAATAATCTTACTAAACCCCTTAGGACTCAAATAGTTGAAGTCAAGACCTGGAAATTTCACCCAAATTGGCACAATGAGCAATTCCTCCCTAGTGAATTCAAACTCCGGGCTACATGCTTTGGCAATAAAGGGCTTGATGAAAGTGATAGATCACTACATTCATCACCTTCTGCTTTGCAACAGTCGAATAAAACTTGACCAGTATTACTCCATTTTTAAGCATAGAAATTTTGTTAATACCATGCTTAGCCCATAACTTCTTAATGTGATCTTGAATCACTGCAATAGGAGGATGTGCACCTAGTACATAGCACACTATTGCATTGTGAAAGTACTCAATTTTACTAGAAATATCTTCTAGATCATTTTACCTACATATAGCTTAGGTTGCAGATATTTCATCTTGAATCCGGCATTCGAGAGCTTAGCAATGTTGAATTCATCCCAAATTGAATTCCTCTTCTCTGTTTCCCCTAATTTTTCCTCCACTTCATCCGCCCATGATTTCCTTCCATTACCAGGTGACTTGCTCTGTCCTTCATTCCTTGGGTTGAGAATATCGTCATTCCACACATTCATAGCTTTCACCTACTTTGTTTCCTCTCCCCTTGCATTGTTCGCAACTGTTACATTGTTTACTGTTGCATTGGAATTAATAGGTGAACTCAATTTCTCTAGATTTGATCCATTATTACCACTCGTTCTTACTTGAAATTTAGATTGTGTTACAGCCAATATTTTCATTAATGCTTTCTGAGATGGAACACGAGCTCTCCCCCCTTGGTTGGTGCACGTTAGCATAACCTGCGCCGAGAGAGAAACATGCATTTGCCAAGTGCGTTTGACGGTGTTTACATCGTTATTTATATATATATATATATATATATATATAAGATGTGTATAACTATATATAATCAGTATACAATTTATGTATACCGAATAGAAAAAATAAACAGTAAATTTGACCAGCTAGTTGCGTAAAGTTCACATATAACTATGATCGTAGAGCAACAAAATCTCTAACATATAAGTAAAACCTATGTATCATCAGAATCTTTATTAGTACTGAATGATCAAAACAACATTGTATACCTTNATGGCAAGCTTTCATACTGACAGAATTATCATATTATATTTGTCTATGTGTAAAAGCATTTTTGTTTAATTTTTAAATTTCATATCCATTCATACAAGAAATACCACAGGATTTAAACGAAATAAGAGTAGTGTATTACTGAAGAAAGAAGGTATATAATTCAAGAGCCCGTTTTGACACAAATTTGTTTTTCCTTTTTTTTCCAAAATAATTTCACTTTTTTTTCGAAATTAGCGCTTGTTCATAAAATTTCCAGTTTTCACTTGAAAATGCATTTTAAAAATTTGAAAAACTCCAAAAATTAGTTTTTCAAAATTTTCACTCAAATCATTCACAAAACTTCAGAAACAACCTAAACTGAAATTTATATCCAAACACAACTCTAAATTTCAAATACCATTTTTACTTGAAAATGTTTTCACCATTTTTTAGAATTTTACAATTCTTATGTCCAAATGCATACTAAGAAACATAATGGGGAATAAAAAAAGAGGCGGAATATGGAAGAAATATAAAGGGAAAAAACAAAAGCTCTAGAAAACGCAGTAATGTCACCGGAGATCATCGCTTCTGACAATTTAAGCAACAATGCCGGTTCAAGTAGTGTGAGAAACAGGGGCAGATGCAGTGCATTGTGCGTGGTTTCAATTGAACCCATGATTTTCGACGTGGAGTAAAATTTTATATGTAAAAAATTTCAAATGCTGAACCCATAGGATTTAAATCCTTTATTCGCCCCCGATGATGAATCTATTGGTGTAGAAACGAACCGAGAGAGTCACGGGAACCCAAGGCTGAATCAGTAGGTTACCGGATACACTCCTCGTTCAAGTTTTATCTCTTTTGCCGAGAAGGATGCTTTTAGAAGTCGTCTCATCTCAAAATGATGGCGGTACCTCTAGACTTTAGTTAATTACTTATTTTTTTGTTTCCCATATGTTTGAACCTTAAAAACTTCATATCCTTTGTGCACTATGCGTTTGCTCATTGCACTTCGTCAAAAATCAAAAACAAATTATCTCGATGTTGACTTGTCGAGATATGATTTGAAAATCCTCTGTTGGTTTAGTATTGGGGTAAATTTCACAAATGATCATATAATAAAAATACAATTTCGCCAAAGTCATATAACAATGGTTTCTCAAACAAAAATTATAGAACTTTTACTAACTCACACATAAATTATTGTGACCGAAAAATACAACTTTTCAATAGCATATTCTCATTCCATGCGAGTCCGAGGAGGACATGCAGAGCAGATATCCACATCTTTTCAGCACTTCAGGTACGATTCTAGACCCGTTCGAGGACGAACGTTTGTTTAAGAGAGGGAGAATGTAACGACCCGACCGATTGTTTTGTGTATTATGGCCCTGTTCCCCTAAATAAGACTTCACATAGCGGCTTATGATTATTTGTGACCTGCGGGGATGAGTGGTTCAGGATTTGGAAGTGTTTAGAGTTCTATAGGAACACTTACTTCCTTAAGGGTGGCCTTTTTGGCCAAGTTTGACTTCGGTCAACATGTTGAGCAAACGGCATCAGAATTTAGTTCTGACAGTTCCATTAGCTTCGTATGATGATTTTGGACTTGGGCGTATGTTCGGAATGGGTTTTGGATGACACGGGAGCGTTTTAGCGCCAAATAGTGAAATACGATTCCTAAGTTTAAGAATTTGGGTGTGGAACGTGTTTTTGCGTTACCGAGGTCTGAACGGAATTTCGAGACCACGAATAGTTCAGTTATGTCATTTATGACTTTCTTGAAAATTTGGTGTCATTCCGAGTAGTATAGGTCGGGTAAGCCCATTGAAAGCGAATTCTAGAACTTTAAGTTCAAAGTTTTATTAGATTTGGTTTTGGGGTCGAATTCTTAGTTTCCTTGTTGTTTCTCACGTTACGAAAATTCGAGTGAGTCCGTATCATGAATACAGACTTGCCAGTGCCTTTGGACGGGGTCCCAAGGGGCTCAGGTGAGTTTCGGACCTCCCGGAGTTAAATTCAAAACACCAGATTTTTCACTGACTGGTTTCCTTCAGTGCGATCGCGGGTGCATTAGTGCGATCGCACAGGAGAGTTGGAAGGGGTATGGAAAATGCCCTGTGCGATCGCACATGGGTGATTTATGGCCTAGACCATTTTTGTTCTCCGCGATCGCACCCCCTCACCCGCAATCGCACAGGCCTGGCCCAGCTTGCTCTCCGCAATCGCACGTACCCCTCTGCAATCACACAGTACCCCCTCAGGGACCTTGACTAGTTGACTTCTGCGATTTCACTACCCCACCTGCGATCGCACTGAAGGGGCAGATGGGCAGTGTTAGTTTTAAATGGGACTTAGTCCCATTTTAGCCATTTTTCTTCACTTGGGGCGATTTTTGAAGCTTTCAAAGGGGGGATTTCACCTAGCAAATGAGAGGTAAGTGGTTTCTACTATAATTTAAGTTGAATACTTGAACTTTTAGGTGTATTAACACGCTAATTAGAGAAAAACCATGGGTTGTATTAAAAACCTAGTTTGTTTGAAAGTTTGGGAGAATTACCAAGAAATTTTCCATGAATTAACACAAAAACTATATATTAATGATCCTTAGGTTGTGGGTAATCGATTCCTTTGAAAATTTTCGGAATCCGAGCGTGCAGGCCTGGGGCTGAAATTTTGGGATTTCTTCAAGAATGTTGAAATTATTGAATAAATAGGATAATTTCCCTACTTTGAACATGAATTGATATACTTGTACAATATTTGGCTAGTTGCGAGTCCTCAGGTGTAGAGTTCGGTGTTTCGGGCGCATCCTTGGTCCGAGGGGTAGATTCGACACGAGGTGAGTCTCCTTTCTAACCTTGTAAGAGGGAACTGTCCCCATAGGTGATTTGTATGCTATGTCTAATCTTTTTGGGGGCTACGTGCATACAAAGTTACGAGAATCCACACGTAGCGACTATCATGTCATGTCGGGTAGCTTTAGGGCTCACTGGCATGCTTCTATGTGCCTTATATGTATCTTTAGGCGTACTTTGAGTTGCTTATTACTCTTGAACTAGCATGAAAATGGTTGAAGGTTGCATCCGAATTCTCATTTAATTAATCCCTGTCACAAGTGTAGTCTCTACTGAGCTTATCGATAAATTCGATATATATATGTGTCAGCACCCGAGTCGCAGGTATGATTCGCGAGCGGGGGAAGCTTTATGATAATTCTGTATTAATGTGTCAGCACCCGAGTCGCAGGTATGATTCGCGAGCGGGGGAAGCTTTATGATAATTCTGTATTAATGTGTCAGCACCCGAGTCACAGGTATGATTCGCGAGCAGGGGAAGATTTACGACCAAGCAGTACTTAGATGTCTCCCTTACGACTCCGTCCGGTTGTCTTATTCCTGTGTGCGCATGACTATTTGGTACTGTTTCATGGATATTGGCTCGAAAGTTATTTGAGGGAAAGGGAAGTGGACATTGTTATTTAGTTTAAGTAGTTACCTGTATTTCTGTGCTTGATACGCATTTGCTGCTCACTGTATTACATGCCTACTGTATTTCGTTATATCCTGTTATATATTATATTATTGGACCTTAGTGAGTGTCAAGTCGACCTCTCGTCACTACTTCTTCGAGATTAGACA
Organism: Nicotiana undulata; assembly: GCA_005239495.1. Lineage (NCBI taxonomy): Eukaryota > Viridiplantae > Streptophyta > Magnoliopsida > Solanales > Solanaceae > Nicotiana > Nicotiana undulata. Next base: position 27,846 of record ML296649.1, read on the forward strand.
GGATACTCACTTGGTACATATTTATTTATGTACTCATGTTGCCCTTCTGTAATTAACTGTACAGGTTCTGAGGGTAATGCATCTGGTTATCAGACCGTAGCAAGATATAGACTGTAGCGGACCTAACTTCACGGTGAGCTGCTTCTCCTGACGATCCTCAGGCAGCACCATGGAGTTTCTTTTGCTTATGTTCCCGTCTATTTATTTTAGACAGTGGGATTGTATATTCTACCTTTTGTATATCCAGTTAGTATGCCCGTGATACTCGTGACACTAGTTCCTGGCACACATGTAGTATTGTGTAGATTATGTTCGTACATATATGCATATTTTGGACTCACGCCTCATTTATGACTATTTTTGTTTAAAACTGGATGATTACTCCTAATTGGTTATAAATCTAAGCTTGTAACTTAGTATATATATATTGATATGTTTAAGGGATATGAGAGGGAACCGTATTAGTTTAAATGTTGGCTTGCCTGACCCCGCTGTTGGGCGCCATCACGACCTGAGTTAGGATTTTGGGTCGTGACACTTAGGATTCGATGGAAGCTTTTCGTTCTTTAAGTATTTGATATACTTATTCCTCCAATCTCTGGTCAGACTTTTAGAGTTTATTTCCGCGTGTCCTTCTTCGATTACTGACCTCGAAAGTTGTACGACTATACCCTAGCTAAGTTCGTCATAAATGACCGATGACCCAAAGTTTGCAAGGGCATCGACCTCGCTGTTTTGTTGAGCCACATGTAGTTTGTCCATGTACCCCTGCATTCGGTCTTCTCGAACCTCGAAAGTTCTATTGACTTGGTTTTTTCATAAATAGGGAGTCACATTTGGTCTCGATGACCTATGCTCCCAAACTCTTAGCTATCTCGAGACCTGCAATCATGGCCTCATACTTAGCCTTGTTGTTAGTTAATTTTGAAGTTTTTATAGACTGTCTAATTGTATTACCTTTGGGCGGCATAAAAATGACGACTATCCCAGACTCCTTCACTTTCAAAGAACCTTCTGTGAAGAGGGTCCACACCCCCGATAATGTACCCGATTTTAATAACAACTCCTTTTCGACCTAGGGTATTAGGCTGGCACGAAGTCGGCCATGAACTCTGCTAAGATTTGAGACTTGATGGGCGTTCGGGGTTGATACTCGATATCATACACGCTGATCTCGGCGACATATTTGGCCAATGAATACGAGACTTCGGGTTTGTGTAAAATATTGTGAAGGGGATAAGTAGTCACAACAAACATTGGGTGACACTGAAAATACAGTTTTAATTTCCTAGAGGCGCTTATTAAAGCAAGCACTAATTTTTCTATGTGTGGGTTTCGGATTTTTTCCTTACCTAGGGTCCGAATAACATAATAAATAGGGAATTGTGTACCTTGTTCTTCTCAAACTAGGACCCCACTTACCTCTATCTCCGAGACCGCTAAGTATAGGTAGAGTTGCTTGTCCGCATTTAGGGTGTTAAGCAGTGGTGGGCTCGAAAGATATCGTTTTAGTTCTTACAAGGCTTGTTAGCATTTCGAGGTCCATGCAAAAGTGCTCTTCTTCTTAAGTAGTGAGAAGAATTGGTGGCTTCTATCTAAGGACCTTGAAGTGAATCGACCTAGGGCAGCTGTGTGCTCTGTTAACCTTTGTACGGCCGTGACATTATCCACGACCGTGATATCTTCGATGGCCTTGATTTTATTGTGTTTGATCTCGATTCCCCGATCGATACCATGAAGGCGAGGAACTTGCCCGAGCCGACCCCGGTTTGGGGCCTAGTGCCGACTTGTTTACCCTTCAGGGGTTATGTTTTACTATTTTTCTCACTGATATGTTATGATTTTTCACTTAGTCTTTTCTGTGAAATTGTTCTGACACTAAGAGTATTTCGATACTACTTCTTGAAAATGAAACACTGTTTTTGGGTCGAGAACCAGGTGTATTATGGCCTGAGGGGCAAATTGAGAGTGTCTGACTGAGTGAGGTTGCTGGCCTATATTGTGAGGATGATATGATATGAGTGAGGCTGCGGGCCTATATTGTGTGTGATTTATGCCATGTTGTTGCTTATTATAGCGCTTGGGCTGTAGGAGCCCCTCCGGAGTCCGTAACATACACCCAGTGAGTGCCGGTACCGATTGAGTGATGCCCGCGGGGCTTATGAAGAGTGATCGTGAGGTTTCCTGATGGGCAGAGTGATTGTGAGGTTGCTTGATGGGCAGAGTGATTGTGAGGTTGCCTGATGGGCAGAGTGATTGTGAGGTTGCTTGATGGGTAGAGTGATTGTGAGGTTGCCTGATGGGCTAATACTGAAAGATATTGTGATGAGAAATAATTATGTCCCGAGGGGCAGTTTTATGAAGATTTTTACTGAGTTTTCAAACTATGATTTACTTCGTTTTCGAACTGGTTTTACTGAGAATATTATTGAGATATACTGATATTGCACTTGTTTTCAAGGGATTTCTGGAAACCGATTTCGAACTCATTATTTGATGAATACTACATGGTGACTTGGTGTTTTACTGGTTTGTGGAATTGTGTACATGTTCTATGTGTTTATATCACTCAGACTGTGATTTATTTTCCTTACTACTGAGTTGGCGTACTCATAAAGACTCCCTGTGCCTCTGTGCACAAATCCAGGTACTAGCTCGCAGCAGTAGCTGACGCAGGTTCGATAGCAGCATTTCACGGGATTTTGAGGTAGCTGTCCAGCGTCCACAGCTTCTCCATTTCCCTTCCCTATTTAGCTTTAGTATTTGATTCAGAGACGTATATTATAGTTTTAGCAGAGATGGATTTATTTATTCTTATATGCTCATGATTATTGACTCCAATTCTTGGGAGGTTGTTTAGAATATTATGGGGACGCTAAGACTTAATTATATTATCTGTGCTATGGTTGAATGTTTATTATTGAATTGTGAGCTGTTATAATTGAATAAACGCGTAGTAAGGTGATGGTTGGCTAGCCTAGTTCCATGATAGGCGCCATCACGGCCTGTTAGGATTTGGGGTCGTGACAAGTTGGTATCAGAGCACTAGGTAACATAGGACTCAACAGTCATGAGCAGGTTAAGTAGAATCTTGCGGATCGATACAGAGACATCTGTACTTATCTTCCAGAGGCTGCAGAACTCTTAGGAAATATTCCACATTCTTGAATTCTTATCGTGCGCTTTATTCAGCCAAAAGCGTAACTCTTTGAATTCCCTTCATGCACGCACGCGAGCGCTTGGTATCAGTTGTGCATCGGCGGCTTGTGACTTCCATGGGTTAGATGTGATTTTTAACATATTAATAATGGTCCAGTCGGAAGGACTTGAGGCTGGATTTTGTATGTGGCTTGAGTACTGATATTTCATTTGTGTGAGCACATGTGTTGGGGGACATATATGTCTGTGGTGTCCTTATTGATGAAACCTTGTGACTAGATGACTACGTGGTGAGTGTTATTGACAATTAGATGTGTTCAGATTGTTTGATTGTTACAATATGAATTGGAAGGAGATGTGGCAAGAACCATTGATTATTTGCCTTTTTGTATTGAGTTATAATATGGGTTCGAGTTATGAGTAGTGAAGGACCTCTCATGTAGTTAGTTGTGGAGTGAAGTGGGTTTTCCTGTTATGTTCTGAGATCCCGATGATGTCTTTTGAGCTGAACAATGATCCAGTAGCATTCATGTAATTGATTGCCGGTGTATTCAGTCGTATTATAACTCCTTTGTTATTGTATTTATTGATGGCATCCTTCCATACTCTCGTATCCAGAGATAACATATTCAACATTTGATGATGGTATTACAAGGATGTAGGGAGGAGAAGCTTTGTGCCAAGTTCTCCAAGGGTAAATTTTTGGCTCGGTTCAGTAGCATTCTTGGGACACGTGGTGTCCAGTAAAGGTATTTATGTGGTCAGACGAGTGTGAGTAGAGCTTCCAGAAGCTTAAGATTCCTTAACCACAGCCCCAGTGTTAGTATCGCCATCACCTTCAGGTTTTTATACCGCTTAATGGGATGTCTTGGGGGCAGGCAATGGTTGTGTTCTACTGTAGGAAGGTATAGTGATGGTGTGATAGCTATGATTTTCATAAGTGTATTGGGAGATATCATTTTGAGGTTAAGAAGGTAGGGGTATCTCCTGCGGGTTGTCTTGAGGTGTGTAACCCTTATGTTTATATGTAGTAAGTTCTCTCTATCAGTAAATGATGTATGTTGTAATTTGAGTTTAGATCGCTTGTGGGAGCTGGCATGACCATTACAAGGGTGGATGCGAGATTTGCATTGGATTTAAGTGTTAGATGGTTTGGGTCATATAAGCTTATGGAGGATTTAGTTGAACCTCACCACAGTATGGTGGCAGTGATAATGTGTAGGCATCATGAGTTATTGTTTGTCTTGATCTTTGGCTTTGAGCCAAGTGGGGGAGTCCGCTAATGATAAGTTGATTACACGATTATGTGTTGTATTGGTTTCAGTTTGAGGTATGTTGTTGAATCAGTTATGACCTGCAGAGGTGGAGTCTAGGAATGACTCGAGTGATGGAAATTTCTTTGATACAAGTTGTAATGTACTTTACGGTTAGTGGAATTCATTGAATGATGGAATTGTACTGGTAAGTGTAGAGCGTGCAATGTATGAGTGTGCTTGTTGCTTCAAAGGTGTGGATTACTTTCGTAGTATATGGATTTCAAGCGGGGTCAGGTCATTCTGTTACTTGATCAGTTTAATGGAGAATTGCGCAGAGTGGGTGACTCTCGAGAATGGTTCATACGGATTCAATGTTATATGTAGTGATCTAGGATCTTCAAGGTGTGAGAAGGGCTAGAACTAAGATTTACGGGGAATGTGTCAAGGCTTGTGATGTATTTGCATTATCATGGATTCTATCCATCAGTATCAGGAAAGTGAAGGTAATGACTTTGAATTCGCAGGAAGTCTCTTCAGGGTAAGTAGTTGTAATGGGGTGCTTTTGGGGGACATTTGAGGGAGTACTCAGCGGCTTCTGAGCCTTAGACTGTATATTTTATGCTCAGGTTTCATGCGGTGAGTTTGGATTGAGGATTGCGGTATTATGGCAAGAAGAAATATCAATTCGAAGGTAAGTCAGAAGGAACTTGAACGAATAGGACAGCTTGATCGTAGGTCGGATCGGCATGATAACCGATAAGGGATGTGATTAGCTCTGTGGGTGTTATGAAGTAATGAGTTGTTACAGGTGTTTCTTAGCAATCCTCTTGGGATCTGGTGGCATGCGTAGCTTGGTTGAGTTAGAAGGATTCAGTCCTGGCGGTTTGGTGTTGTACAAGTCTGATTCAGGAGTACTTGATGGCTTCTACCACGGTTGGAGATGTATATTTTTACTGGCGTGAGGGCCATATGATGTATAGTGATTTTGCTTCTAGATGGGATCAAATGGAAAGTTCTTGGCTAGTTGGGTACGTAGTTGTTTGTGGCTAGGCAGGGAGCATGAAGTTCTCATATTTATCATAAGATGGCATGGTGTATGCAGTATTCTGTGTATAGCGGAGATTGGCATATGTGAGGTCACAGTTCAATTCAAGAAGAAAGGTCAGCACTAGCGGTCTCAGATGACTAGGTAGATGATATACTAATTGGGTGGCTTCATGAGGGCACACGTTCAGAAGGGGAAATATTTTTGAGTTAAGGGTGCTTCATTGGTGTTACGTCGCTCTCTTTTTGGGTCGACTGCTGATATCAAGGTTGCTGGTGGCACAGAGGAATTATGGGGGTATCCCACGTTGAATGATTAAGTATTAGAGACATGTTATATATTCGAGTGGTGGAGTTGGGATCAGATATGGCAACTTTGTGCGCTCCATGGACTTTGAGACTAAGAGTCTAATAAACAGATTATTTTGTGGTTGTAAACTATGGGGATGCGAACAAACCTAGTCAGGTGATAGTATATGCCATGATTCAACCATTATGAACTTTCGGAGATAAATAGTACTTAGAGTTATTGGTAGGCCAGTATGGGTGTGTGTTCTGCACCGAGTCGAAATTGTTGACTCTTAAATGCTATTGTTGAGGGATGTACCATTCGATTGTCATTGAGCTTATTCGTGTTTTGGAGTGACTTATGAGTTACTTTTCGATATTTCGAGGAGTTGTGATCGTTGGTTATATATGTGCATGTGGTGTAGTTCTATTGGGGCTTATTAACTAGATTTGACTAAGGTAAGTAATTGGGTGCTGCAGGATTGAGATGTGTTGGTTATGTTATTGTTGGTTCGGGTGGCATGGTATTTTCCGATTTCCCCCTGGTTATGGCAATGCACTTTGAGTAATTGATGTCGAATTTTGCATTGTTATGGATTTTTTAGCATGGTGGCTTGGAGTATTTCATGTGATCCAGCAGTTGGATGGGATCACGCTTTGTAGCAGAGGTAATTAGAAGGGTGATTCTTGGTGTCGGGCTTGTGTGATAGGGTTTCATGATGTGTACCAGGATTTTAGCATGATGCGGTGTGGTAAGTGTTAGTGGCAGGATAGACCTCTCGTGTGAGTCTTCTCTAATTTATGAATTGAGCTCTTGGGATGCTGTGACTGAGTGCACGAGTTGCACAAGTTATGGCTCTGGATGGTATAGTGGTATTGATGATGACCAGACGAATGGTTACTAGTTCCTGCGTGTTCCTTTCATCATTGGAAGTATATGAAACTGTTAGAACGAGGCTTTGCTTGATAAGAAGTTATTGACCGGTATTAGGTTGTTATAAGCAACTATTGTGAGTAGGAGTTATCGCCACGAGTACTTGAATCATGTAGTGGATCATGGTATTTCATCTTGGGTTACGGATATGACTTGTACATTGTGCTCAGACTTTTTCAGTTTATAGTTGTGGGGATTCGAACTTGTAAATTATTTCGGAAGTGGAAACTCGGTTTTAAGGTTTATGGGTCGGGATCTGATAATGAAATTTTAGGTATATTGTGTTATTAGACCTATATGGGGTAGAGTGATGTGGGATCACCTCTGAATATGTGCATGGTAGGTTACACAACATTTTGGTGGTGTTTGGAACAACTCTAGAAACGTTCGAGGATGAACGTGTGTTTAAGTGGGGGAAAATGTAACGACCCGGTCGGTCGTTCCGTAGAATTTGCATTATTATTGGTTTTATTGCCTTGTTATAGATTGGTTATACTGTTATTGATGTGTTAGAGTTGGTAGGCTTGAAATTGAAGTGGTTATAATGAGAAATTGGTCACTTAGTCTTTAAAAATAACCTTAAAGTTGGAAAAGTCAACTGAGAGTTGACTTATTGGGAAACGGCCTCGAAATGTGAATTTTATGGTTTCAATAGCTTCGTTAGGTGATTTGGGCTTAGGAGTGTGTTCAGAATAATTTTGTGATGTCCGGTGTAGAATTGGGCTTGAATTGGCGAAGTTAGTTTTTCGGTGATTTCCGGTCGGCAGTGCAAAATAGGCTATCGGGGTCGGAATGGAATTCCGACAAGTGGAACATGTTCGGAATGTCATTTTGGACTTGTCTGCAAAATTTCAGATCAATCGGAGTTGATTTGGATAGTTTCGGCATCATTGGTGGATTTTAGAAATATCAAAGTTCTTAGGCTTGAATTCGATGTGAATTTGGTGTTTTGATGTTAGTTTTGGTGTTTTGAGAGTGCAACTAAGTTTGAATGATGTTATGGGATGTGTTGGTAAGTCTGGTTGGGGTCCCGAGGAGCTCGGGATTGATTTCGGGTGATTAACGGACTCATTTGGACTTCGAACAATTGTTGGTTTCTGGTTTTTGTGCACACTGATTTTAATCACTGCGATCACGGGTGAAGTAGTGCGATCGCAGAGAGTTAATTATGGTCAGGCTCAGATTGTTCTATGCGATCGCGAGAAGGGAGGTGCGATCGCGGAGTAGATTGAGGACAAGTCAGTGCGATCGCGTGGAATAGGTTGCGATCGCACAGAGGAAGATAGGCGCTTGGGGTTGCTAGGGGGTTGCACAATGCGATCGCGTGCCTTTGGCTACGATCCTGGAGGTATGAGAATTTTGGTTAACGCGATCGCGGGGCGATGATCGCGATCGCGGGGCGATGACCGCGATCGCAGAGAATAAATACCTGGGCAGTTAATTAAAAACTCTTCCGCAACCTTACACCATTGTTGAGCTGAAGAGAGTTTTTTTGGACAAATTTTGAAGGAGAAAATTAGTGGGTAGCACAGAGGTAAGTAAATTGATTATTAAATCTCGTTTATGGGTGATTATAGACCATAATCCCAGCCTTTAATTCATGAAAAACAGTAGAAAAATAGGATTTTGGGGCATGAGATTATGAGACCTTCAAGGGTCGATTTGATGGGCCAAACGAACTCTCAATTTGGTGTTCTTTATATGTACGGACTCGTGACAGGACGAAGAACGCTTTTTTATAAGAATTTCTGAGTTTTGGGATGCGGGTCCGGGGGTCGGGTTTTGACCGAATATGGATTTTTGAGCCAAATTCGATATTTTTCAATAAGAATTTATTCCTTAAGCATATGTTGATGATAAAAAACTTAACTTGGTAGATTTGGAACCTTCGGAAGTTGATTTGAGAGGCAAGCGCATTGCGGAATAATTCCGGGCTAGTTTGTAGGTAAGTAATGTCTTTAAATTCTGTCCTGAGGGTATGAAACCCCGGACTATGCACCCTTTCACGAGTTTTGAAATGAAAAGGTGGAAACTTTGGAATCAACTTTCCTATTTAGGCGACTATTGAGTTGCGAAACCGATTTTTAAGCCCTTGCTTAATTAGTATTTATACATTATGATATGTTTTGGGCTGTAAGCCATGTTTGGGGCCTAGTGCCGACTTATTTACCCTTCGGGGGTTATGTTTTACTATTTTTCTCACTGCTATGTTATGATTTTTCACTCAGCCTTTTCTGTGAAATTGATTTGACACTAAGAGTATTTCGATACTACTTCTTGAAAATGAAACACTGTTTTTGGGTTGAGAACCAGGTGTATTATGGCCTGAGGGGCAAATTGAGAGTGTCTGACTGAGTGAGGCTGCTGTCCTATATTGTGAGGATGATATGATATGAGTGAGGTTGCGGGCCTATATTGTGTGTGATTTATGCCATGTTGTGGCTTATTATAGCGCTTGGGCTGTAGGAGCCCCTCCCGAGTCCGTAACATACCCCCAGTGAGCGCCGATACCGATTGAGTGATGCCCGCGGGGCTTATGAAAAGTGATCGTGAGGTTGCCTGATGGGCATAGTGATTGTGAGGTTGCCTGATAGGCAGAGTGATTGTGAGGTTGCCTGATGGGTAGAGTGTTTGTGAGGTTGCCTGATGGGCAGAGTGATTGTGAGGTTGCCTGATGGGCTAATATTGAAAGATATTGTGATGAGAAATTATTATCGCCCGAGAGGCAGTTTAATGAAAAATTTTACTGAGTTTTCAATCTATGATTTACTTCGTTTTCAAACTGGTTTTATTGAGAATTTTATTGAGATATACTGATCTTGCACTTGTTTTCAAGGGATTTCTGGAAACCGATTTCGAACTCATTATTTGATGAATACTACATGGTGACTTGGTGTTTTATTGGTTTGTGGAATTGTGTACATTTTGTGTGTGTTTATATTACTCAGACTGTGATTTATATTCATTACTACTAAGTTGGCGTACTCATAAAGACTCCTTGTAACTCTGTGCACGGATCCAGGTACTAGCTCGCAGCAGTAGCTGACGCATGTTCGATAGCAGCATTTCACGGTATTTCGAGGTAGCTGTCCAGCGTCCATAGCTTCTCCATTTCCCTTCCCTATTTAGCTTTAGTATTTGATTCAGAGACGTATATTATAGTTTTAGCAGAGATATATTTATTTATTCTTAGAAGCTCATGACTATTGACTCCAGTTCTTGGGAGGTTGTTTAGAATATTATTGGAACGCTAAGACTTAATTATATTATTTGTGCCATGGTTGCATGCTTATTATTAAATTGTGAACTATTATAATTGAATAAACGTGTAGTAAGGTGTTGGTTGGCTAGCCTAGTTCCACGATAGGCGCCATCACGGCCTGTTAGGATTTGGGGTCGTGACATTGCCTCAAATGACAAGTTAATCTCGAGATATTCGAACCAAATCTGGTTCAAAATCTCTTATATGTTGGTTATTTCCGTCTGTGTTCATCCTAACCTCTATAAGTACGAATATTTTCGTATCTTTCAATTAGGGTTTCAGATCTTTGATTCGAACCAGATTTGGTACAATTTCAGTTTGTTTTATTGATTTTCTTCATCTATATTTACTTTGTTACTCGCAAATCTGCCTATTTTTAGTTAGATCTTTACTTAATTAAAACTAGGGTTTCAACCCTCTTTAATCAGACCAGATTTGGTTCGATCTTGTATTTTTCCTTAATAGCTCTCTTTTTATATTTATTTTTTTAACAAAAAGAATATTTTACTTCTGACTTTATTTGATTTTTATGGCTTACCGTAAATTAGGGTTTTGAACCTTTTATGGCTAAATATGTTGATTATGTGAATATATTTCAGTTTATGTTCAATCCTTGAAATATGTGATTTGTTCCCTTATTTTTCTCCGCTAATTTTATGGTTTACCCCAATAATTAGAGTTTTGAAATTTTACTGAAATTTCAGTCTTTCCTTTCTGTATGGTACATGATATTTCTTTATTTTGTTAGATTTACCATGTTCTCATTATTTCCTTACAATATATTATCCCAAATTTGAATATTGATTGATTTTGTATAATACTTTCCCTAATTTAAGTAGTACTTGCCTGATTTTATGTTAATATATTCTGCTAATTGATTGAAGCCAACTCAAATTGATTGTGAAATTTTTTTCATTCCTTATTTATGTATGATTGACTTATTACCTTACTTTTTTGCTCTAATTCAGTACTATTTAAACCCCTTCCCCATTCCCTTTGGGACAGACTCGAACTCTCAGATTCTTACTAAAAAAAACTTAAGCTCTCCTTTGTTCCCTCTTGTTCTGATTTCTGTGCTAAGTGTCTCTGATTTTTGCCGGCTGAAAGCCAAGGCAAAATTATTCTGGAACTTAACAGTTGTGGCATACTTACTTGCTTTCTTACTTAACTGGTATGTCGTAACCTTTGTAATTTAATTCTCTATGCTTTGCCTGACTCGCCTGTTTCAATTCCTATTATGATTCTGTCATCTACATGATTCTATGACTTAATTTAGTAACTGGTAACTTAGGACTAAGTTATTTGAATAATATGAATCCTCTCATAAGTTAGTTTAAGGTTTAGTTTGTTTCATGTATTGCTTATTAATTCTACACCTTTTTCTGAACTTTGCAAGATATTATAATAATGTAATCACTTAGTTTGTTGCTTAACTCATGTGCCTTGTTTGCCTAATTCATATGTCTGGCCAGTTTAATTGTTTTGCCAAACTGTTTCTATGATGATTGTCCTAAGTACTCGTCTAAATATTTAACTTAACTAGACCTCAAATTATTTGAACTATGTGTTTAAGCATGAACTCTGTTTATTTTTCTTGTTTTTCGGACCCTGCTCCAGCTTCTCAAATTGGTATCTCAGCTCTTCCCACTCAGAGGGTGGAATATACCTGTCCAAGAACAACAGTGTGAACTGCTCCCAAGTGATAGGAGGAGACTCTGCCGACCTGCCGAGAATATAGGGATGCCACCATCTGCGAGCCCTTCCCTCTAACTGCAAGGTAGTGAAGTCCACTCCATGGGACTCTAATATTCTCATGTTGTGCAGTTTGTCCCTGCATCTGTCAATAAAATCCTTGGCATCCTCGCCTCGCTCACCCCCGAAGACAGGAGGGTGCAATCTGGTCCATCCGTCTAATAACTTCTGCGGATTGCCGTTCGCAGCTAGTCTGGGCTCAGGTGCTATTCTACAGGCTGGGCTCCACCCACGGGCAGTGTACCGGGGGTATGATGTACTGCTGCTGCCTTTCCTGCAGCCTAGGCGGTAGGTTTCTAAGCTCCCCTTCCCGCCTGAGATGTGGCAGGATCCGCTGGAAATAAACCAGTCTGAGACATCGTATCCATGAACCGCATCATACGACCCATGACATCTTGGAAGCCCGGCGCCATCATAAAGTCCACTGGAGCAGGATCTGCTGGGGCACCTCGCCCTGCTCCTCCATGGCGGGGTCCTCCACTGGTGGTGCAACTGGAATAGCTCTGGGACGCCCTCGTCCCCTACCTCATGTTGGAGCCCTCCCCCGGCCTCTGCTATAGCCTCGGACTGCGGGGGCAGCGGCATCTCCTAGGTCTGGAACGTCAGCTGCGCGCGTCCTCACCATATGTGAGAGTATAGAAGAGTGAAATTTAGTATACCATCGACTGCACGATAGAATATGAATAAAGAGAGGTTTCCTAACACCCTATAGCCTCTTGAAGATAAGTACAGTCGTCTCCGTACCGATCCGCAAGACTCTAATGGGTTTTCCCGTGACTCGTGAGACCTACGTGAACCTAGAGCTCTGATACCATGTTGTCACGACCCAAAATCCTAACTCAGGTCGTGATGGCACCCAACACCATGGTCAGGCAAGCTAACACTTTAATTTATAGTGAATTTCCTTTATTTGACAAAACGTTCCAATATTTGCTACATTTAAGATTGTAACATTAAGTTGAAATAGTTAAATTAACCAAGTTAAACAAAATTAACCATAAAGGATCCTGAACCAACATATATATATATATATATAGTCCCAAAATACGAAATGTCTACTACGTGTGTGCCATGAACTAGTGTCACGAGTCTACAGGCATACTAGTAGAATATACAAAAGATGTAGTAATTGTCCTACTGTCTGAAATAAGTAGACAAAAGTAAACAAAATAGAACTCCATGGTGCTGCTGAGAAACGCCAAGAGAAGCAGCTCACCTTGAAGCCAAGCCCAACTACCACTCAAGATCGAGCTCCGGCCTGAAAACCAGATGCACCAGCCTCAAAACCTGTACAATTAAGTACAGAAACGTAGCATGTGTACATAATTAAATATGTACCCAGTGAGTATCCAGTCTAATCTTGAAGAAGTTGTGACGAGAGGTCGACTTGACACTTACTAGGGTCCAACAATATAATTAAACATGATATGATAAAGGCAACATGCATATGAGGATAATAAAGCAGTAAATAACTGTAACAACCCGACCAGTCAATTTGCGTTATCGGACCCCGTTCCCCTATGAAACTTCCCATAGCATCTTATTATGATTTATGACTTGAGGGGATGGGTGGTTCAGGATTTAGAAGTGTTTAGAGCAGTATAGGAACACTTAGTTCCTTAAGGCTAGCCCTTTTGGCCAAATTTGACTTCAGTAAACATTTTGAGCAACCGATGTCGAAATCGAGTTTCGACTGTTCTAGTAGCTTTGTATGATGATTTCAGACTTGGGCGTATGTTCAGAATGGGTTTTCGAGGACTCGGGAGCGTTTCGGCGCCCGATATAGAAACGAGAAATTTCTTAAGTTTGAAATTTGGTTTGGAATGTGTTTTTGTGTTATCGAGGTCCGAATGGAATTCCGAGATCGGTAATAGTTTCGTTATGTCATTCATGACTTTCCTGCAAAATTTGGTATCATCCGAGTAGTATAGCTCGGTTCGGCGTATTGTTATCGAATTCAAGAACTTGAAGTTCTTAAGTTATGATTCTAGGGGTTTTGGGATATGATTTTGAGTTTTAGCGTTGTTTTGAGTATTACGAAGTCTTGAGCGAGTCTACATTATGATTTGGGACTTGATGGTATATTTGGACGGGGAATCGGGTGGGCTCAGGTGCTTCCCGGACACCACACGAGGCCACAAAAACCCAGCTAAAATAGTTGTTGGTGCACCTGTTCTGGTGTGATCGCAGGTGCGGTTTCCCAGTCGTAGGTGTGGGACCGGTCCTACGGTCCCAGCCTCACAGGTGTGACCCCCAGCGGGTACGCCATTTCTCGCAGGTGCGGACAATGTTCCGCAGGTGCGGACAAAGTTCCGTAGGAGCGAAGCTGCACGTGCGGTCTCCTCTCTGCAGGTGCCGGCCCATGCCTCCTCGTCCATTTTCGCAGGTGCGAGCCTTGGCTCGCAGGTGCGACACTGCAAGTGCGATCCTTGAGCCGCATGTGCGAGCCTTGGCTCGCAGGTGCGACACCGCAAGTGCGGTCCTTGAGCCGCAGGTGCGGAACCACTGTTAGGCGGTGTGTATCTTTTAAATACGGGATTTTGTTCCTTTTCTTCATCGTTTTCCACCATTGTCGACCTAGGGAGTTTGAGGAAGGGCCAATTCACCTAGTTACTGATAAGGTAAGTAAATTCTACCCTAGTATTTGTTTAACACATGAATTACCAATTAAACTAGCTACTAAATTAGTGAAAATTAAGAATTTGGGTAGTAACCTAGGAACTCGGGAATTTCGAGAATTACACGTCAATTTGCTATAAAATCAAGTAAAACCCATGTATTAACGATCCTTAGGATATCGGTGAGTGTTTCCTTAGAGAATTTTAGGAATCCGAGCGTGCGGGCCCGGGGTTGAATTTTGGGATTTCTTCAAGAATGGTTAATTGACTAAATTTGTAGGAGAATTTCATGTTTTGAGTATAATTTGATATATTTACGTATCGATTAGCTAGTTTCGAGTCCTCGAGAGGCGAGTTTGGAGTTTCGGGAGCTTTCTTGATCCGGGGAGTAGATTCAACACGAGGTGAGTCTCCTTTCTAACCTTGTAAGAGGTAATTGTCCCCATAGGTTATCTTAGGCTATGTGCTGATGTTTATGGGGGCTACGTACGTACCAAGTGACGAGAGTCCGTACGTAGCGACTATTATTGTTATGTCGGGTAGTTTTAGGACCCACGAGCATGCTTTTATATGCCTTACATGTATTTCCTAAATGTAATTTGAGTTGTTTATCATTCTTGAAATTTAGTATGAAGATATTAGGAAGTCATGGTTTGAATTTCAGCACTTAAGTCCCTGCTTTCAAGTATATTCTCTGTTAAATGCTTGAGATTTCTGATAATTCTTTGTGTATATATATATATATATATATATATATATATATATGAGCACCCGTGTCACATGTATGATTCGTGAGCAGGGTATCCTTATCATTATGTAAACCGCGTCGCATGATCGATTCGCGAGCGGGGTAATAGATGCATCTATGGTTCGAGTCGTTCAACCCTCGGCAGTGCACATTTATTTATGCTACGCTTCGGCAGACTATGTGTTTATTATGTTGACTGGAAATTTGTTTTATTATATGAACTATTTCATTGAAAGAAGAGATTTAGTACTCTATATGTTAGTAATATCTGATGTGGAAGGATTATTGTGAGCTTATATTTGATATTTCATGCCCTTGTGATTATTACGATTGTTATACCTGCCTTCCCTTTAATAGTTTATGATATTTAGTTTCTGACCCTAGTAAGTATCACGTCTACCTCTCGTTACTACTTCTTCGAGATTAGACAGGATACTCACGGGTACATATATGTTTATGTACTCATGTTGCACTTTTGTACTTAAATACACAGGTTCTGAGGCAGATGCGTCCGGTTATCACACTGGAGCTCGTTCTTGAGAGTATATATATTCCAGGCCTGACTTCACGGTGAGCTGCTTTCTCCTGACGATCCTCGGCAGCACCATGTAGTTTTCTTTGGTTTATTTACTGTCTACTTCTTCCAGACAGAGGGACTGTATAGTATATCTTTTGTATATTCTGTTAGTATTCCTGTAGGACTTGTGACATTAGTTCCTGGCACACACATAGTAGTTGTTATGGATTACGGATTGTATATATATATATATATATATATATATATATATATATATATATATATATATATATATATATATGTTGGCTCACACCTCCCTATGGTTGCCTTTGGTTAAAATTGGCTAATTACCCTTTTTCGACTAAATGTTTGTTTAGCTTTAAAACTTGGTTTATGATGAAATGTTTAATCAAATAAGGTGGAACCCTTAGTAATTGAGTGTTGGCTTGCCTGACCCCGCAGTTGGGCGCCATCACGATCTGAGTTAGGATTTGGGTCATGACAATAACAAAGGTAGCCGCAATTCAAATAAATGCTGAAAAACAATTAAACTATTACTGACTTTGTTTTCCCCGGGAAGGTGATGACCCTAAGAAGCGTGCAGTCACGCTCAATTCAATTGTGGTGCAAGTACAACTGCCTGCTAAAGTCTAGGTAGCCGCATCGGCTCCCTTTGAAGTAGAAGTGACACCACCTATAGCTAAACCCATTCTGTTTGAAGTAAAAGTGGCCACAACTTTCATTGTGATGGTGGAATCCACACACCCTTCAGTTCCAACGTTATACCTCGGGATTATGTTGCCGAAGCTAGGAGAAAGGGGAAAGCAAATATGGAAGTGTCCGGCGTTGCACTAGGAATGACCAGAACATGAAGAATTTACACACCTGATCATTTGGGAGAAACAAGTAAGCAAGCATCTAACAAACCACTTGTCATTGAAACCCGTCTGGATGACCTCTGGAGGAAAGTACAAGCGAGGGAGTATTTTGTTGTTGATCATCTGAATAAGACTCCCGCCTAGATTTCCATCTTGACATTGCTGCAAAGTTTCAAGGAGCACGAGAATGCTCTGATGAAGGTATTGAATGAAGTGTATGTGCCCAACAACATTACTAGCGAAGAAATGGCCAATATGGTGGGAGAAGTATTGGAAAGCCAAAATATTAACTTTCATGAAGATGAGTTGTCGCCTGAAGAGTTTAGCCACAACAGGGCACTACAAATCACAGTGCAATGCAAACATAAGTTCATTGACAGAGCTCGGATAGACGCAGGGTCTAGCCTCAACATTTGTCCGCTGACAACTCTGAAGAGGTTGTGCAAGGGCCTACATGAAATACGAGCAAGATCTATGAACGTGAAGGCATTCGATGTGTCACAATGAGCCACGATTGGAGAAACCAATCTATGCTTGAGAGTGGGTCCTACCTGGTTGTTGAATTCCAGGTGCTAGACATATCTGCCTCCTACAATCTGCTGTTGGGACGGCCTTGGATACATGTCGCTGGAGCTGTCGCGTCTACTTTGCACCAGGCTCTAAAATTTTAATAGAACCATCAAGAAGTGATCATCTATGGAGATGGGAGAAACCCCATTTACACCAGTCAGATTGTTCCGGCGGAAGAAAACATAAGGAAGTTAGGTGGAGATACCTACCATCGCATAGAGCGTGTTAACGTAATCGAGAAGGATATGTGGTGGAGCAGAAATATAGAAATCATGCTAGCATGGAGAGGGTACGAAACTGGTAAGGGGCTCGGTAAAAATCTTCAAGGTATCTCCAAGCCAATACAGCTAAAATGCCATGGTACAACCTTCGGTCTTGGATACCCGTATATCTGGGAAGAATATAATGATTGGTCGCCACCATGGCGTGGTCCATACTACCCTCTTGAGAAACCTGTGCCGCACCTAAATCAAACCTTCCATTAGGCCGATATGATATGGGGACCAGAAGAAGAAGAAGGCTTGGCAGCATTGAGGAATTTCTTTTTGGATGACGATGATATGGATTGATGTGTGATAGTTGAGGAGGAGGAGGAAAAAGGCCTTACCATCCAGACAGTGGAGAAGGGAGCATCCCTCAAGAGCTGGACCTCTAAGCCATCAAGGGCACGACGAGTCTCGGGGTAGCAAGGCTGATAGCATTGTTTACATTTGAAAATGATTTCCTCTTTTGAATTTTAATATAAATAATATTTTTCTTCTATTTCGAAAAACATCATTTGAGTTATTGAAATCATTTGTTTGACATTTTAAATGGCTTGATGTTTTATTATTACTATTTTCTTTCATATATTTATCCCTACAACATTACTATTTCTTATCTTGATGAACCAACAACTGTGACATGTAATGAGACAGCGCGACAGAAGGATAGTGATTTGGAAGAAATAGAAGAAGAGGATGTAATACCCGAGGAAATTGTCATAGAACTGACGAATTTGGAGAACAAGCCCAAGTCCAACCTGGACGATACCGATAGTCAACCTGGGAGATTCCGAAACCATAAAGGAAACCCGCATAAGCATCCATCTGTCTCCATCAGAAAAGGAATAATACATTCGTTTCCTAAAAGACTATGAGGATATATTTGCATGGTCATACGACGATATGACAGGGTTGATCACATCCATAGTAGTTCACAAGTTACCTACTAATCTAATGTGCCCGCCAGTGAAGCAGAAACTCAGAAAATTCAAGCCGGACATGAGCCTGAAAATCAAGGAAGAAGTCACCAAGCAGATCAAGGCGAAGGTCCTCAGGGTATTTGAATACCCAACCTGGTTGGCCAACATTGTGCCAGTTCCAAAATGAGATGGGAAAGTCAAAGTCTGTGTTGATTATCGGGATCTGAATAGAGCAAGTCCCAAGGATTATTTCCTGCTGCCAAATATACACATTCTGATCGACAATTCTGCCAAGCATGAACTCCAGTCGTTTGTATATTGCTTCGCAGGCTTTCACCATATCTGGATGGACGAAGAAGACGCAGAGAAGACAACCTTCATTACATTGTGGGGAGTGTACACAAATGATGCCATTCGGTCTAAAGAATGTTGGGGCCACCTACATGAGGGCTATGACAGCTCTCTTCCATGATATGATACATAAAGAAATAGAGGTGTATGTTGATGACGTCATCATCAAATCCAAGAAGGTCGCAGATCAGATAGCAGATATGAGGACATTATTTGACCGGCAGCGAAAGCACAATCTGAAGCTAAATCCCACAAAGTGTGCATTCGGGGTTCTTGCTGGAAAATTGTTAGGATTCATCGTCAGTCACTGAGGAATAGAGTTAGACCCATCAAAGGTTAAATCCATCCGAGAATTACCACCACCAAAGAGCAAGAAGGATGTGATGAGTTTCTTGGGACGCTACAACTACATCAGTCGTTTCATAGCACAGTCCACAGTAATATGTGAGTCGATTTTCAAAATGCTGAAGAAGGATGCTTCAACCGGTTTGACCGAGGATTGTCAAAAGGCTTTTGACAAAATCAAATAATACTTGTCCACACCACCAGTCTCAGTCCTGCCAAAGACTGGTAGACCACTACTACTCTACCTTGCAGTGTTAGATGGAGCTTTCGGTTGTGTTCTGGGACAACATGACGAGACGGGGAGAAAAGAATAGGTCATATATTACTTGAGTCAGAAGTTCACTCATTATGAAGCACAATACTCTCTGCTAGAACGCACTTGCTCCGCTCCAACCTAGATAGCTCAAAAGCTAAGACACTACTTATGTGCCTACACTACATATCTCATATCAAAGATGGATCCCCTGAAGTAAATCTTTCAGAAACCCATGCCTACTAGGAAGCTGGCCAAGTGGTAATCTTGCTGAGTGAGTTCGACATCATCTATGTAACTCAGAAAGCAATCAAGGGACACGCATTAGCGGATCATCTTGCTGAAAATCTTGTAGGAGGAGAATACAAACCCCTAAAAATGTATTTTACTAACGAAGAGGTATCATTCGTAGGAGAAGATATTATTAAAGCCTACGACGGTTGGAGAATGTTTTTCGACGGAGCTTTGAATTTCGAAGGAGTAGGTATCAAAGCCGTCTTGGTATCAGAAACCGGTCAACATTATCCGGTGTCTGCAAAACTGTTCGATCAAGAAGCTGAATGGTTTTGAAGATTGACAATGGAACTCAGAGTTGAACCAGGTCCATCAGTGGACACATAGACACATGCAGAGTTAAGGGCACGTGAGGTGCACAAGCAGGAGATAAACGAAATTTGTGATCTAAAGAGATATCTCGTGACCGAAAAGGTTGCAAATTGATAAGGAGATGGACTCCTTATTCATTAAGAACAGAATCAAGATAAGAGAGGATTTAGGGAGTTGAGATCAACCAGAACTCTTCCACCAAGAAAGAGTAGCATCTGAATTCTAGTGTATCTCTTTGTCTACTAAATCCTATATATTTTTCAGTGTTCTTATTGAATAGGTATGCACAAACACAGACGCAAAACAAGAATTAAGAGCAAAATTACTAAAGCAATTTTGCAAGCAGTTCGTGTGAGAATTGAGTGTGCGACTCTTAAGCTAATTGAACCAGCTATAAGAACCAGTTCCATCTGGTGTCTTTTAGTTTTGTTTATTTGTAGTATATTATTTCAAATTGTACCTTTCATCTTTATCTAGAAGCAATTGTAATAGGTACCGAGTGTTAAAGTTAGAGTTAACTTGAATTTTGTCGCAAATAGCTAGAGGCTAGTTTGCCACAGGGGGATTAGAGTTAGTCCTTAGGTTTACAAAAGAGTTTTTTTTCTAAATGTTGTTTGGATCATTGATTTAGTGAAGAGTTTGGGAAAATACTACTGGGAAGTAGGTCATGGTTTTTCACCTTTTGGGCCAGGTGTTTTCCACGTAAAATTTTTGTGTTCTTTAAATTCTGCATTTATTATTCAGCAAACTATAGGAGTTGGAACACATAGAAGAACCTGGTCCATTTATAACTGTTGCACGCAAAAATTGGACACCACACAAATCACCCCCCCCCCCCTTGTGTGGTATTGACGTTTGGAATATCAATTGGTAGCAGAGAAGGTTATCCTTGAAGAGGCTAACACCTTAGTAAAATATCAAAATGAGTGCACCACCTAGGAACTGGGAAAGACAATCAACTGCTAGGCCACCACTCTTCAATGGCCTGTATTACTCCTGGTGGAAGAACTGGATGAAGGATCACTTAATTGGGGAAGACTATGATCTATGGGACATAGTCACTGACGGCCCTCTGGTCACCATGAACAAGACCGCTGAAGGATTAAAAGTGCCAAAGACAAGAGCTGACTGCACTGCTGAAGATTTTAGAAAATGGGAAAAGATTGTAAAAGCCAAGAAGTGTCTTGTGTATGGACTTGGTCCAGATGAGTACAGCAGGATTCAAAGTTGTACTACTGCCAAGGAAATTTGGGACACTCTGCAAGTGGATCATGAAGGGGATGGACAAGTAAAAAGATCTAGAGTTATATTACAATACTCTCAATATGAGAATTTCTCTATGAAGGAAGGAGAAACCATCCAAGAGATGTACACTAGGTTCACTACTCTAACAAATGAACTAAAGTCTCTTGGAAGGATTATTCTTGAAGAAGACAAGGTTGAAAATATTTTGACAAGGGTTTTGCCAATCTCTTGGGAAAGTAAGATCACTGCTATTCAGGAATCCAAGAACATGGCAACCCTAAGGTTGGATGAGCTAATTGGAAATCTCACTGCCTATGAACTTAGAAGGCAGACAATGAAGATGGATGCTCCCAAGAAGGAAAGAAGTCTGGCACTGAGAATCACTGGGGGAACAGAATTGGAGGAAGATGAGATGGCTATGATCATTAAGGAATTCATAAACTATCTCACTAAGAAAAAGGTCATCTCAAGAGGTGGAAACTACAACAAGGCAAAGGCTCCGAAAAAACCCACCAACGAGGGATGCTACAAATGTGGAAAACTGATCATCACATGAAGAAATGTCCTCGGTGGAAAGTGGAATGGAAAAGGGAAAGATCTAAAAGAAGGAAGCGGAAGAAGGAATTGGTTCATCCCAATAAAACATCAACAAAAGTTATGGTTGCTGCTTGGGGAGAAAGCTCAGATGAAGAATCAGATGATGAAGATGGAGATAAACAAGCGCTCATGGCTATTGGTGAATCATATAAGGAATCAGAGGTAAGTATATCTCATCTCAAAAATAAGATTAAGTTCGTATTTAAAGAAAAACTCTCTGAACTATTACTTGATTTCATTGATGATTCTGAAGAAATAAATAAAGAGAAGGAACAGTTGTCTAAGGAGTGTGTTATGTTAAAAGCAAAGTGTAAAAACCTAGAGCTCAGAGTAAGTGAATCTGTGAGTGAAACCACTGCTCTAAAGAACCAGGTTCATCCACTTGAAACAAATGTCCTAGAGTTAAAATCTAAAAATTTAAAACTGAAACAAGGAACTATTAAGAAGACAGCTGACAACTCTCAACTCATCTTTGAAGAAAATGTAGGCGGACTAATAGATGAGTTGTATGAGAAAGATGAACAGATAAGAGTGTTGAAAGAGGAACATGGTAAGGTTAAGCATGAACTTGACAGATTTTGCAAATGGAATAAATCCTCTGATGCCTTAACATGGCTACAAGAAAGTCATAGTAGCAACAGAAGAGGACTTGGCTTTGGGAGTCAACTACCTAAATGGGATCCCAAAAGAAAGTACCTCACACTTCCTGAGAATAAAATTTGTACCCACTGTGGTAATACTGGTCACTACAAAATTGAATGCAATGCAAAAGAGCGGGCCAGTCAAAAGAATCAAATTGTTCGAAAGAAAAAGTGGCTACCAAATTGGGCTAAAAGGAACTTAATTCATCCTTTTTCTTATCGAAAGGGACCCAAACTAGTTTGGGTTCCTAAGATTAACCCCTGATTTTCTTTTGTAGGTTCAAGTGAAAGGGAGTAGTCAAATATGGTACATGGATAGTGGCTGCTCAAAACACATGATTGGGAACAAGGAACAGTTCCTTTCACTTGAGAACCTCAAAGGAGGAAATGTCTCCTTTTGAAATGGAAAGAAAGGTGAAATCATTGGGGTTGGTAAGGTAGGTAAGGATGACACACGTTCCATTGAGAACATTTAATTCATAGACGACTTGAAATATAGCCTGATCAGTGTGTCACAACTGTGTGACAGAGGTAACCTGGTTGCATTAACTTCTACCAAATGCTTTGTAATTAATCTTATCACTGAAAAGATTGTTCTGCAGGGAAAAAGAGTTAATAATATATATATCATAGACCTGTCCACACTATCAGAAAACGAATTAACATGCTTGTGTGTTGGACAGTGATCCCCTCCTTTGGCACAAAAGACTTGGACATGCCAGTGTAAATCAACTTAACAAATTAGTCTCCAAGGACTTGGTGATAGGCCTCCCTAACATTAAGTTCAAGGAAGACAAAGTTTGTAAGGATTGTGCAAGGGGGAGGCAGGTAAGATCTTCTTTCAAAAGCAAGAAAATGATAAGCACCACCAGGACGTTGGAACTGGTCCATATGGATCTATGTGGAACCATGAGAACACTAAGAGAAGGTGGTAAGAAATATGTAATGGTGCTTGTTGATGATTATTCTAGATTTACCTGGACATTGTTCCTAACATCTAAGGAAGAAGCATTTGACATGTTTACCTCTTTTGTTAGAAAAATTCAGAAATAGTTAAGAAATCAACTTGCATCAATAAGGTCTGATCATGGCACTGAATTTGAAAATGCAAAATTTGCTGAATTTTGTGATGAACATGGCATAGATCATAACTTTTCTGCCCCTAGAACTCCACACCAAAATGGAGTGATTGAAAGAAAGAATAGGACACTTGAAGATATGCCTAGAACCATGCTTCTTTATAGTAAACTGCCTCATAGCTTCTGGGCAGAAGCTATAAACACTGCATGCTATATCATAAATAGGTGCAAGACTAAACCACTTGTATAGAAGACTCCCTATGATTTACTTAAAGGAAGAAAGCCCAATATATCCCATCTTAGGGCTTTTGGCTGTAAGTGCTTTGTGCACAACAATGGCAGGGACTCCCTAGGTAAGTTTTATCCCAGAAGTGATGAGGGAGTATTCTTGGGATATTCTTCACATAGTAAGGCCTATAAAGTGTACAATAAAAGAACTATGCGTGTTGAAGAAACTATGCATATTGTCTTAGATGAAACTAACATTCTCTCTGAGATACAGGAAAAAGAAGATGAAGAAATTGGGTTGGTCAGAAACTCATACCAAACTGGAGCAACATTGGAAGAAGGAATAGGTGATGGAACATGTCCATCTACCCTAGGCCACTTGACAAGGGGGAACTCAACAGCAAATCTCATTGGAAGCTGTCCCTGATCTTGTTTTACAACAACGAGGCACTATTAGATCATCAAGTTATGACCAGCTGGTTGTAAGACCACACAAATATCAAAGTTCTCACCCCATTGAGAACATCATAACTGATCTAACATTTTGAATCAAAACCAGATCCTCTCTGAAATATTTGCGTGCTTTTCATGCTTTCATATCCTTGATCGAACCCAAAAATGTTGCTGAAGCCTTGCATGATGCGGACTGGGTAAATGTTATGCAAGAAGAACTCAATTAATTTGAAAGAAGTCAAGTCTGGCATCTGTTGATACCCAATTTTTCCTCAGAGTATTTAAAATTGCATATATAGCTTCAAAATCATGTATCAATCACAACTGGTATTTTTTCATAATTTTCCTATATTTTATTAATGTATTCAACATTTTTATTTCTAACTAATAATTACAAATTTGCATTACAAATAATTTCAAAAGCATTTCGTGGTTTCATTAGTTATTTTGGTCCTATTAAGACCAAATTATTTCACAATTAGCCAAATTGGTGCCTTTTGTATAATTGCAATAACTTTGCAATTATAGCCCAATCATGCTATTTTATACTATTTTTATCCAGGAATTAATCATTTTTTATTTAAAAATACTAAGTAATCATTTTTAACTATTATATATGCATGAAATTCATTTTGTACAATATTATTAGCTATTTTATAAATTATTTAATTTAATTTAATTGGGTATTTAACAAACCACTTTCATTTCAATTATAGCCTAATTACATCTAACCCCAACCCAACTAAAAAATGCCCAAATACCCCAGGCCCAATACCTTATCCACATAACCCAATACATGATTTAATCCTGGTCGTTGATCAATTTTGATCAACGGTCCAGATCTCCCCATTACTAATTTAACCCAAAAGACTACCCTTACCCCTCTCATTCTCTCCGCTGTTACATCTCTCATCTCTCGTACTCCTCTCACTGCTCTCTGCTAGAACCTAATGGTTCTCACCGGTCGTCGACTTACCGGTGACTATGGTGGTCTCACCACCCTCCCAGCCTCATGGCTCTCCTTCCTACGCTGGGTATTGCTGCCTTGAGGTCCTCGAGGGAACCAGAAGGCGTTCACTCACCTCCCATGGGTTTTCATTCCATTCTCAGGCCATTCATGGCCATCCAAGTAATATTCTACCATCTCCGGCTAGAACCTGTGGTTTCCAGGCCACTTCTGTGTCTCTTTGGGTTATCTCTACGAAACCCTAACCATTAGCTCTTGATTTTCTTAGATCTGTAATAGATCTGGACATATTACGAGTTATTTTACTATTCCCTTAAGAGATTTTCCGATTTTTCCAAACGGACTCTTCATCTTCAAATTAGGGTTCTTAACCCCTTTTAACAAAAAAGGTTTTTCTTCCGATTATTAGTATTATGCTATGGTTTTCATCATGTTTAAACGTCTATCTAAGTTTCTCTCTTTTTAACTAAGTTATTATGTTAAAGCCCTATGTTTCTTGGTTTTTAATTTGTGATTCTGAGTCCGTCTTTGAGTATACGTTCGATGAACTCGCGTATGTGTTTGTTTATCTTGAACATTCTGTGCTCTGTGATATTGCCCTACTTTTTCTTATTAGGGTTTTCGCTCTTTGTGTCTATTCTGTTAACTCCTTCAAATTATTTGCTATGTGTTCTATGTGAACCCCTGATTTTACTGATTTTACCCTATGTTTGCTTATTAGGGGTTTCTGGGTGTTTTTGCCTATGAGTTTCATTCCGTTTGTTCTCATAAATGTGTGGTAATCCCTCTTAAATCAATACTATCTTCTATTTGTGAGTCCCTGAATCTTTGTGATTGATTCTTCACTGAGCTCGAATGATCTTCTCTACTGATTTTAACCTTGTGATATATTTTCTGACCTTATTCTATGGTCAATTATGATGTTAACTGATTCCCGAACATTTTCCTTAATTAAGATGTGTTGGTTTCCTGTTTCTCCTTGCATGTATCATGTCTAACCGTTCATTTGTGATATTTTCCCTTGATTAATACTGATTCCCTGTAATTGATATCTCACTATGGTGATTTCCTTACTGATTTCCAGTATTTTAGTTATTTCTTGCCTTATTTTCATGGTTGATTCTGCTGTCAAACTAATTCATGTATATTTTCCCTAAATATATTTTCTGAACCTAGTCTCTATTACATGTGATATACTTGCACTATGCTGAAACTATTTCTTTATATGTTATAATCAACCTTATACGATTTTCTCTCATTATTTTATCACTTGTCTATTACCGTTTGAGTATGACTCCTTAATTAATGAAAGTTCTTATACTAATTTGATTCTAATTGGTATATATTTCTATAATTACTGCTGCACTATAATTCTTACCTTGTTTCTACCTGTTTATTAAACTATAAATGCACTGCTCTTTCATTAGCACAAACACGAACTGATTGTTCAAAACTCTCTCCCTTATACAAAGTTTTTCTTCTGCTCTCTTTTCTCTGGTTTCTTACTCCTATTCTAAGTCATCCGACTGTAAGACAAGGTTGACCCCTATCTTCTTTGGTTCTTCACTCTGTGTTTTCTCTCTTCTACACTGGTATGTCCTGATTTCAATCCAAGTTTCAAGAACAACATGCTTCTTTTACTACTTCAATTCATCTTGTTACTTGCTTGTTTTTTCCTATGGTTTTGCTGTTCAACTTGCAACTAATATGCCTACTTTACTGCTTTATCAGCATGCTTCTACATATGTCCCCTCCCTTAGACTCAGCATACTTGTAAAATGTACCCCTTCTAGTATATCTCAATATGATTCTACTTTACTTATGTCACTTGCATGAACCTTTGTGGCAAAACAATTTGTACTTTATGATTACTTAGTTTTGTGTAGTTCTGAAATACATGTTGTACCTTAATCCCTTGAACCCCTTTAGGACTTCTCTGATTATGTACTTATGTGTACCTCTGCCTACTATGTGTTTACCCTTATATGCTCTATACTTGTCCCCAATTTCCATTATCCCTGCTTGTGGTTGTTGAACTTGTCTTGATTTGTTTTTCTATGTATGATGTTGAACCTGTTTGATCCTAAGAGTTGTATGTTGTTTTGATTGCCCTGCTCTTTTCAAACTATCTCATTGATTAAACTCCTTATGTTGTTTTTACAAAACTGTTTCAAATCAGTCTCTTTTCAAACTATTTTTCTTACTCAATCTTTTCAAAAACTATGTCAAGAACTCTCACTCTACTCTTAGACATATAAGTTTTGCCCCTCTAATGTGTCACTGCTTAGGGATCCCTATGAGATCCCTCTGAACTCTGATACATTAGAGCTGGCCCTTCCACACTGCACTTTCTCAACCATGATTATGAAATCTGGGTGTGACCACTACCCAGGATCCCTTAAGGTCCTTAGGGAACTCTGACACACTCAGATTATGTGAAAGGCTGTGAAATACCATCTCTCATTGGAAACTCCGGAAATTTGGGCCTATTGGTAGGCTCCGTATAATGTAACTTCTTATTTTTCTTATCTACTTATGTAATTCATTTAATATTGGTTTGTAATAATTTATTGTAAACGAATATTGGGGATTGATAGTGAAAAGGGAAGGGTAGACCCATAGGTTATCTATATCAAGGGTAGAAACCATGCTTTAGATTTACATTTTCTATGTGCTCAATAGAATTCATGTTTAGGACCAATACATGCAAGCATATCATGCATTAGAAACCATGCTTTAGATTTACATTTCCTATGTGCGCAATAGAATTCATGTTTAGGACCAATACATGCAAGCATATCATGCATTAGAAACCATGCTTTAGATTTACATTTCCTATGTGCGCAATAGAATTCATGTTTAGGACCAATACGTGCAAGCATATCATGCAGAGAAACCATGTTCCTAGGTTTATGTATACTGTTTTTCAGCATTTCATTTTAACACTACCATTATCACTTAGAAATCATGTCCTCTAGGATAAAGACATTAATATGAACTGCTATTTATGCAATTATGTCTAATAATGCTATAACCTTGTGTACACCTAGAAATCCTGCTTTAGGGAATTTTGGGCATATCTTGAAGTCATACTGTGCATTTAGAAATCCTGCTTCTAGGAATTATGCATATATAGACCATTCTGCATTGTTCACGCATGTTAGGTATCCTGTTTAGGACCTCATACATACTCGCTCAATCACACTTAGCTAAATCGTCGCTGCATAAAAAAGATATAAACAGTCTCACCATGCTATTTTAACAAACTCGTAAATAATCATGTATCCCTTAACACCCAGGACAACATGTTTAGGTAGCATAATTTATAACACTTTTTTCTCCAATGATTCTGGTAACAATCGCGCATTATCCCACACCTAGGCAAGCCTTAGGTAACCAATTCTTATAAAAATTAAAAACTGCCTCTTTTTGTGTTTGCTGCTTAATGTTTAACAGGTTTAAAATCGGTAGGTAAACTGATTAGGGCTCCGCTTCTGAATTCATAAAAGTAAGTATGCAAACCTTTTATATCCTGATACTCACCTAGACATCATGTCTTAGGATCCTATTTAATAATACTGCCTTTATGTGTGTTTGAGTCGTGCTGTTTACATGCATTATCTGCAGAGGTAAACTTGAGCCTCTTTACTCGTTCATGCTTTATTTGATGCAGTCCTATGTGTTATTGCTTGTCGCCTTAGTATTTTCTCCTTTAAACCATAGGGGTCTGTCTAGAAGTGCCTATAGGTAGAGGTCCCAAATTCCTCCGGGACCATTAAGAAGGGATGGGTAATAGCACACAATAGAGGTCGTTAATTAAAATTTGCTGAAATAACTGCTAAGGGGTGGGAAAGGGTAGACATGGAAATGATGACCGGTGCGCTAATCCCATGTGTATCCCCTCTTCTGAGGAGTGATTACCGGGTATTGTATCGATGTGATCCTATAGGATAAATAACCTCGGACTTCCCCCCTTATTCTCTACATATGTGTCTAGACTATAAATCTTTCAAAAAAACCTTATATGCATACCTAGGCTTTAACCTTTTTAAATGTGCTTTCATATGTGTTCTTAGACTGCGAACACTTCCAAAACCCTCAAGATGTAGATGAACCTGGTTCATATGTTGATCAAAATTTGTATAGAGGGATGATTGGGTCATTGTTGTATCTTATTGCCAGTAGACCTGGCATTGTTTTCAGCGTAGGGCTTTGTGCAAGATTTCAGGCTAATCCAAAGGAATCACATTTAACTGTAGTGAAGCGAATCTTGAGATATATAAAAGGCACCACTGACCTCTATCTCTGGTACCCTAAAGGTAGTTATTTTGATCTTGTGGGATATGTTGATGCTGACTATGCAGGCTTCTTGGTAGATAGAAAGAGTACCTCAGTTATGGCACACTTTTTAGGCTCATGTCTTGTGTCTTGGGCTACTAAGAAGCAGAATTCAATAGCTCTATCTACTGCTGAGGCTGAGTATGTGGTTGCATCCTCATGTTGTGCTCAGTTATTATGAATTAAACAATAATTAATAGATTTTGGTATAGAGGTTGGATGCATACCTATCTTCTGTGATAACACTAGTGCTATTAGTATGACAAAGAACCCTGTTCATCATAAAAGTACAAAGCACATAGATGTTAGACACCATTTCTTAAGAGACAACTATGAGAAGGGAAAGATCTCTATTGAAATCTATGCTACTGATAAACAAATTGCTGATATCTTTACTAAAGCACTAAGTAGAGAGCATTTTAAAAGGAACGGGTTAGAGTTGGAGATGATTAAGATCACCTAATTGAACCAGTTCAAAACAAAAAATTAAAATAATAATAATAATAATAATAATAATAATAATAAAAAAAAATTTTGGCTAGGAATTCTGAAATTTGTGTAAATAATCAGAATAATCATTGCTCATTTCATGTTATAAACAACATACTCTTTTTCCATGCGTTAATATGACTCTTTGGTTACTAACGATGTTTTTCTATTTTTTGAAAATTTAGGCTTAATCAAAAGATTCTAACAAGATGAACCTGGTTCATCACTGCTGGTTCATCTGACAGATGAGGTATGTGCTCACCATTATACACATATTGAAATATTAATAGTAAATCATGAGCAGGACTCTATCTATAACAAGCTCTTTTCAAACTCTAGTCATTATCCTAAATTTGAACATGTTCCAAAGAGTCTAATCAAATTTAAAAGGCATATATTGTAGGGTAGTCATAACCGTGACTTTTCACCTGACACTCTTCAACCGATTAGACTTCCTGCTGACCCAAATTACACCAGTTGTATATTAATTACCCAAGCCTTTAAAAACCCATCATCACTTCTCAAATTCTTTACTCACTTTTCTTCATAAAAGACATAACCGTCGAAACCCTTTCAACCTTCTGCTCAAACACCTTGATCCTAATCTTTCTATTTTCTTCAACAAAAATCATCACCATGGCTGACACACCACCGCCTGCTTCATCCTCATCTGCCACACCTGAATACGGTATCACACTCGAAGATACTGGTTCCTCTCCATCTCAATCACATCCCTCCACCGCTTAAAACAACCATGTTTCATCTACTCCTATCAACCTCGTTTTCCAACCAAGCCCTAATACATAACCCAGGAGAATGCGTGTCAAAATGCTAGCAAGAAAATTTGTGGCTACTGGCTCTCTAGCTAAAAAATTGAACGCTAAGTTTCAATCCAGCCAAGCTCAAGAATCTGAGAACTCCAATGACTCCTTCAAGTCAGCGACTGAGGGGGAAGCAACTGGTTCATCCGATGCTGAACATATATCATCAACTCCTAAAATTGGGTCTGATCCTGAAACCGTTATTGTTGAAAATAGGTTTGTTCTGATTGGATCTGTAGTTGATGTGGAAGTTCCTGATAGGCGACAGAGGTGGTAAAAATAAAATTGTAAAATAAAATGAGAGAGAAGGAAGAGGAAGTACTGTGAGGGGAACCGGGGTAGAAGGTACTCCATTGGCAATTTGTGGTACTTCTCCAGTGGTAGTTGAAGAAGGTGCAAAAGACTTAGGGGGAAGTAACTCAGGAGAGGCTGCTGAGGGGTTAGAAAATCTTCGACATTCTATTGATGAACCTGGTTCATCCATTGAGGAAACTATGGCTGACCTTATAAGAAAGTTAGGGGAGAGTTATAAACCCAAAAAGAAGTAGACACCCCAACCCAAGAAAGCCAAGACTTCTTCCAAGAAGTTTGCTTCCGTGTCTGCTACACCCTCAACTGTTACTAAGAGGACTAGGTCTACACTAAAGTCCAAGAAGGTTCAGATTGATGAAGAGTAAGATTGGATTTTTGAAGAAGCAGAGGAGTTTGGTGGAGAAAAAGACAAGTTAATAAAATTTGGAAAGCGAACAAGTCTAAAGGGGAGACTGTTGAAGGATCTGGTGGAGTCTAGCATGGTCTACTTATTGGAAACTTTGGAAGTGCAGCGATGGAAGGACATGGTCCTTTAGTTAGATAGAAGGCTGGCCAGAAGTGAGATGGTTGAGTTCATGGCCAATGTTGAGGTCAAGGATGGCAGGGTCTCCACTCAGGTAAAGGGGACTAAAATCACCTTTGAAGCCAAAGAGCTGGGCGAAATTCTTGGGATTCCAGCTGAGGGTTATGATGATAATACAAGGCAGAGGTGGCCCAACTTAGATAGTCTTCCTTCTGCACTGCAAATTGCCAGAAGGTTTAGTGATAATGCTGAAGAAGTTGAACCCAGGGTTGTGTACAAAAGCGAGATGAAACCCCAGCACAAGGTGGTGTTTGAGTTCATCAACAAATGCGTACTGCCCAAGCAAGAGAGAAGGCACATATCAAACTATATGGATTTAACCCCCATGGAATGCCTGGACAGTGGTAGGAAAATCAACTGGCGCTATTTCATTATTCAGTTGCTGGACAAGGTGGTAAAGGGCTCCAAAGCTCATGCCATCCCATAAGGCTTCATCCTGACGACTGTGTTGGATCACTTCAAAGTGCCCTTGAAGAAGGAAGAATTGGCTACTGTCAAGGACCATTTTGGGAAGAACACGCTTCTGACATGTGACTATATTGTGAATTTTCCTGACGATGAACCTGGTTCATCCAGAAAAATGCATGTGAACAGCAAGGTCAGGGCGCTCGTACAAGAAGGTGGGGTTAAGGATGCTAAAATTCTTCGATTGAAGACCCGCCTTGCAGAGGTTGAGGCTGAGAGAGATGCTCTCAAAACTAAACTAGCCAAAGAGAAGGAGAAGAATGAAGGGATTCTTCAAATTATTCTCTCCCTTCTCCAAGCAAAGAACCCAACCTTCACCCCTTCCCAGCCTTAGGTGTCCATTGTCTGTCTTCACCCCTCTATGACCCAGATTCGGGATTTTTTTGCTAGCTTTTGCTCATGATTATAACTACTTTTATTTCTTTGTGTGTTTGATGGGTGAACTATGCTTTTATCAATGGATTTTTTTGTTTCTACTCTTAATTGTTTTGTCTCAATTTCTTTGATAGTTTGCATTCTTAGTTCACTATTGATGATTAAACCAAGTTGCAATTGCAGTTGCCTCAGAGGCCATGAGTAATTCTTATATATATGGTAATTCTAATATTTTGAAACTTTTCGATGATGCCAAAAGTGTGCTATACTTTGAATATGTGATATTTATAACCTAAAGAAGCTGGTTCTTTATTATAAATGCTTAATAATCTAAAAAGTGTCAATGCTGGATTAAAATGGTTACAGGCCTAAACACAGAGTTTTTCATCATCAAAAAGGGGGAATTTGTTGGATCAAGAAGCTGAATGGTTTTGAAGATTGAAAATGGAACTCAGAGTTGAACTAGGTCCCTCACTGGTGACATAGACACATGTAGAGTTAAGGGCACGTGAGGTGCACAAGTAGGAGATAAACGAAATTTGTGATCTAAAGAGATATCTCCTGATCGAAAAGGTTGCAAATTGATAAGGATATGGACTCCTTATTCATTAAGAACAAAATCAAGATAAGGGAGGATTTAGGGAGTTGAGATCAACTAGAACTCTTCCCAAGGAAGAGTAGCATCCGAATTCTAGTGTATCTCTTTGATCACTAAATCCTATATATTGTTCAGTGTTCTTATTGAACAGGTACGCACAAACACAGAAGCAAAACAAGAATTGAGAGCAAAATTACCAAAGCAATTTTGCAAGCAGTTCGTATGAGAATTGAGTGTGCGACTCTGAAGCTACTTGAACCAGCTAGAAGAACCAGTTCCATCTGTGGTCTTTTAGTTTTGTTTATTTTTAGTAGGTGATTTCAAATTGTACCTTTCAGCTTTATCTAGAAGCAATTGTAATAGATATTGAGTTTTCAAGTTAGAGTTAACTTGAAGCTTGTCGCAAATAGCTCGAGGCTAGTTTTCCATAGGGGGATTAGAGTTAGTCCTTAGGTTTACAAAAGAGTTTATTTTGTACATGCTAATTAGCTCATTGATTTAGTGAAGTGCTTGGGAAAATCCTACTAGGAAGTAGGTCGTGATTTTTCACCTTTTGAGCCAGGTGTTTTTCACGTAAAATCGTTGTGTTTTTTAAATTCTGTATTTATTATTCCGCAAACTGTAGGAGTTGGAACACATAGAAGAACCTAGTCCTTTTATAACTGTTGCACGCGAAAATTGGACACCACACAAATCACACCCCCCCCCCCTCTTGTGTGGTATTGACGTTTGGAACATCAAAAACTCAGATTCCCATGCACTAACAACATGGAGGAATATGAAGCTTGTATATTAAGGCTCAACCTGGCTGTTGATATGAACATTCAGGAACTGCTGGTGATCGGCGATTCAGACCTGCTGGTACATCAAGTACAAGGAGAGTAGGCTACCAAGAATTCAAAAGTACTACCATATTTGCATCATGTACAAGAAATGAAGAAGAGATTTACGAAGATAGAATTCTGGCATGTCCCTAGAATTCAGAATGAATTCACAGGCGCATTGGCCACTTTGTCATCAATGATACATCATCCAGACAAGAATTTCATCGAACCCATTCCGGTGAGGATCCATAATTAGTCGGCATACTGTGCTCATTTCAAAGGCGAAATAGACGAAAATCCCTGGTTCCACGACATCACAGAGTACTTGACAAAAGGATAATACCTGGCGCATGCAAACCATATTCAGAAACGCACACTTCGGAGGTTGTCTAATCACTTCTTCCAAAGCGGAGGAAGCTTGTACGGAAGAACTCCCGATCTAGGACTGTTAAGGTGTGTTGACGCCAAAGAGTCTTCCAAATTGCTCGAGGAGATACATGCCGGAACCTGGGCCCACATATGAGCAGCTTTGTCTTGGCCAAGAAGATACTCAGGGCCGGATACTTTTGGATGACTATGGAAACAGACTGCATACGGTATGTTCCAAAATGCTACTAATGCCAGATACATGCATACATGATACGGGTGCCGCCAAATGAGCTTAATGCAACAAGCTCACCTTGGCCCTTTGCCGCCTGGGAATGGATGTCATAGGACCAATCGAGCCCACCGCTTCAAACG
Organism: Nicotiana undulata; assembly: GCA_005239495.1. Classification (NCBI taxonomy): domain Eukaryota; kingdom Viridiplantae; phylum Streptophyta; class Magnoliopsida; order Solanales; family Solanaceae; genus Nicotiana; species Nicotiana undulata. The sequence continues at coordinate 62,366 of ML296649.1, forward strand.
GGCACCGGTTACATTTTAGTTGCCATCGACTACTTCACTAAATGGGTTGCAGATGCATCTTACAAAGCTATAACCAAGAAAGTCGTTATAGATTTTTTCCGAGACCGAATTGTCTGTCGATTTGGGGTTCCAGTGTCTATCATCACTGACAAGGAAGCCAATCTCAACAGTGATCTAATGAGCCATGTGTAAAACTTTCAAAATCTAACACAAGAATTCCACGGCATACAGGCCCCAAATGAATGGAGCCATGGAGGCCGCCAACACAAACATCAAGAAGATACGAAGGAAACTGGTAGAGAATCACAAGCAATGGCACGAGAAATTACCATTCTCCTTACTGGGATACCGCACCACAGTCCACACATCGACTAGGGCAACTCCCTATCTGCTGGTTTATGGTACCGAAGTTGTCATTCTCGCCGAGGTAGAAATTCCTTCTTTAAGAATCATACAAGAAGATGACCTCAACGATGCAGAATGGACAAAGAGCCGGTATGAGAAACTAGCCCTCATAGACAGAAAGAGGATGAATGCAGTATGTCACGGTCAGCTTTATCAAAATAGAATGTCCAAGGCTTTCAACAAAAGGGTCAAACCAAGATAGTTCACACCAGGGCAGTTGGTGCTGAAACGGAGCTTTCCACATCAAAATGAAGCAAAAGGGAAATTATCTCCCAACTGGAAAGGTCCTTACATGGTTCACAGAGTATTGACATAAGGAGCGCTCATACTCATAGAGATGGACGGAGAAATCTGGTCGAAGCCTATCAATTCAGATGTAGTCAGAAAATACTATGTGTAAACTATTTTATGTTTCTTCATATGATGTAAATTGAACTACGATAGACATGATTCCTGTTTAAGAGGGGGTACGTATGCAGCCTTGTGGGTTCGGTCACAATTCAATAAAATTTCCATTTTCTCCATAATCAAAAACTGGGTCAGAATTTTCAGGAGGACCATCAAAATTTTGAAGCAAGTTCAGCCAACTAGAGCATACGAAACAGTCAGAAACGTCATCTAGTTAACTGGGGCAGAATTTTGAGAAGGACCCTCAAAATTCTGCGGTAGAGGAAGTCGCAATGTCTCTAATAATGTCACGATTACTGGTTTATCTAAATAATTTCTAAACTGTATATTACTATGTCTTTGAAAACTATACGAGCATGCTTTCGAAAATAAACTTTACATTTAGCCAAATGATGCCCCTAGTAACTTGAACAGGATCCTCGGGCGGAGTGGAGTAGATCGAGCAGACAAAGACACGAACCAACCTCCTCCGAAAAACTCACAAATTTTCTTTGGATGCAGGACTATGTCATCATCATAAGCATCGTCGCAACAACACAATCTCTATGAACGAAACACATTGTCAGCTAAGAATACTTCCTCTTACTCTTACAGTTGAATGAGGCTAAGCCATGCCTCTCTATTTTCATAAGTCTAAGCACTTCCTTTTCCTTGCATGAGACTAAGCCTTGTCTCAATCCTACATGAGGCAAAGCCTTTCCTCTCTATCTGCATAAGGCTAAGAACTGCCTTTCCCTTGCACGAGACTAAGTCTTGTCTCAATGTTGCATGAGGCTAAGCCCTGCCTCTCTATATGCATAAGGCTAAGCACTGCCTTCTCCTTGCAAGAGACTAAGTTCCCCCGATTCAACCAAGTCGCCATGAGTAGGACTCCGGCCATAACATAATCGACAAATCCAAGATGTACTCCCTGTCTCAAATCCTTGCATGAGGCTAAGCCCTGCCTCCCACTTGCATAAGGCTATGCATTACCTTCTATTCGCATGAGGCTAAGCCCTGTCTCAAATGACTTGCATGAGGGTTAGCTCTGCCTCTCTATTTGTATAAGGCTAAGCACTGCCTTCTCTTTGCATGAGACTAAGTCCTGTCTCAAATCACTTGCATAGGGCTAAGCCCTACCTCTCTATTTTCATAAGGCTAAGCATTGCCTTCTCTTTGCATGGGACTAAGCATTGTCCTGAATCTCACACGAGACTAATAACTATCTCTCTATATGCATAAGGCTAAGAACTACCTTCTCTTTGCATGGGACTAAGCACTGTCCCGAATCTTGCATGAGGCTAAGCCCTGCCTCACTATTTGAATATGACTAAGCATTGCCTTCTCTTTGCATGAGACTAAGCCCTGTCTCAAATCACCTACATGAAGCCAAGCCCAGCCTCTCTATTTGCATAAGGCTAAGCACTGCATTTCCTTTGCATGGAACTAAGCATTGTCCCGAGTCTCACACGAGATGAAGCACTATGTATCTATTTGCATAAGGCTAAGCCATGCCTTCCCTTTGCATGGGACTAAGCAATGTCCTGATTCTCGCACGAGACTAAGAACTGTCTCTCTTGCATTGTTCTCTTCTCTCAGGCTAAGCTCTGCCTTCAACTTCCCACAAGACTAAATTCTGTCTTGTTGCCTCTAGCATCATGTCTCTGCACCTTGTGGGCTGAAATATAGCCAATTTGTCTGAAGGCGTCATAGTCTGAAGGCACCATCCTCATAGCCGGAAGACATCATGCCATGGTATGAGGATCTCTCAAACCTAAACATCATTATTCAAAGGCGTCATGGTTTAGAGGCACCATCTTCATGGCCCGATAACATCATTTAATGGCCTGCGAATCCCTTACCACACAACTCATGGCCCGGGGCATCATGGTCTAAGGACGTCATACTCACTGTCCAAAAACAGTCTTTATGGTCTGACGGGAATTTGCATCATGTCTAAGTTTACGCAATACTCTATACATACTTACATGCAATCGTATTTTTGAGCTTGCAGGTAGTCTCAGGAGCAACCGTTCTCCTAACAAGAGGAATCTTCGCTTTGGTTTCCGTTCAACCCTCATATCCTTCAAATTATTTCAAGCGTACCCGATCATCATCCGTTACCCAGTCCCATTTACCCATAACCCCTTCAAATCCCAATTGATCTTATTCTGAAACATTTTGTCTGTTCTGGCGACAACTCCATCGGATTATTCCACCGTTGGATCCAGAACTACACAAGGCCTGATTTTTATAAAACAAGTCTGATGAGCCAAAAGGTCATCCTAATGTAATTCTAGCTAAATCTGTGTTATGAGGCCCCGAAAATCTCTGTTAATCTCACCTCCATTTGCGTGCGCAGCCGGGCAGGTAGCCGGAAAGCTTTCATGTGAAAATTGTTAAAGATGGGATTTTTTAATCGAATAATTAAATAAAGTTGACTTTGGTCAACATTCTTGGTAAACGGATCCGGAAAATATGGGGCTTGGGCATATTTCCGGAATAATATTCCGAGGTCCCAGGCCCGAGAAATAAATTTTTAAAGAAAATTGTTTTCAGGAAATAATAAAGGATTGTGAAAATGAGTAATTATGTGAAAGCCGTGTTACCGGGCCCGTATTGCGGTTCCGGAGCCCGGAACAGGTTTATTATATGTTATTTGTCCTATCTCTGGAATTTGGTGTAAAACGGGCTTAATTTGATTGGTTTCGGATCCAAATGAGGAAAAAGGGAGTTAATGAACTTGTGGGGTTTCTAAAGAATTTGAAATTTGGCTTGAGAGGTTATTTTATGTTCCCGAGGTCCGAATGAAATTCCAAGAACAGGAATAGTTCCATTGTGTCATTTATAACTTATCTGCAAAATTTGAAGTCATTCCGAGTGGTTTAGGCCGGTTCCGCGCGTTGAAGTAAATTCTAGAATTTCAAAGTTCTTAAGTTTGATTAATTTGTTTTTGTGGTTTGATTTCGAGTTCCGTTGTTGTTTTTCATGTTCCGAAAGTTCAAGCGAGTCTGTATCATGAATACAGACTTCCGGTGCTTTTGGACGGGGTCCCGAGGGGCTCGGGTGTGTTTCGAACCTCCGGTATCTAAATTTGAAAAAACAGAAAATCTGCTATCTGTTTTCTTTCTATGTGATCGCATAAGGTGGGTTGCGATCGTGGAGAAGGATTTTGCTGGGCTTGTGATGGTTCACTGCGATCGCAGCCTCCTTTTCGAGATCGCAGCCCGTTTCTTGTGATCGCATTGAGTCGCGTCTGGGCCGGATGAGTTTGTTCTTCGCGATCGCAGGACCCCTGCCGTGATCGCAGAGGTCTTGCCAGTCATTCTTCGCGATCGCAGGACCTCTGCCGCGATCGCAGATGTCTGGTCAGTTGGCCTTCGCGATCTCAGGCCCCTTGTCACGATCGTAGTGAAGGAATCACTGGGCAGTGTTATTAAATACGGGAATTAGCCTCATTCCACCATTTTCATCTTCCTCCTCAAGATTTTAGATAGCTCCTCAAAGAACCTTCCTCCATTAAAATTGAGGTAAGTAAATTTCATAGTTTTATTAGTTTCAAACACTAATTCCTAGTTAAATTCACTAATAAATCATCTAAAAATCATAGAATTAGGTAGTAAATTTTAGGGTTCTTGGGGATTTTGGGATTTTTCCATGTTAGGCCATGAATTCTTGCATAAATTGCATAACTTCGATCCTTAGACTCCGGGTAATTGATTCCTTCATGAATTTTCGAAAATCCGAACGTGTGGGCCCGGGGTCGAATTTTAGTATTGTCGGAGGAATAGTAGGAAATGTATAATTTGGCTTGGGAATTGGTTTATGGAGTACTTATTAATGATTATAAATCCACTATGTCTAGATATTCCTGATTCGGAGTTGAATTCGAGAGGAAAGGCTGTGATCGAGGCTTGACCTGCATTTTCTTGGAGCCGAGGTAAGTGTTTGGCTTAACCTCAGCTTGAGGGATTAGGTATAGAGTCTTACTTGTTATGTGAAACTCATGTCCAACGTATAGGCGTGGCGACGAGTGCCTATGCGTTGCTGTCAAGCATGCCCGTGAGTCATTTGTGATGAAACTTACTATGTTCATTATTTTCTCCGCCCTGTGAGTAATAAGTGAATTAAAAGAGATACCTTGATGTTGTTTCATGACGTGGAGAGTTATTGAGTGATTTATTTCAGTTGAGGTTTACACTGTTGAATTTGTAATTCTGACGCGAGGTTGGTTATAGCTGAGACCCTTGTCGGGCATTTGTTGATGTTGTAATTGATGATTTCTCCTTGCCGGGGCAATCGAATTGTATTGATGTATTTCTATGCACTTGGGACTTCTTAGTATTGACTTTCACTTTATTTTGTTGCTTTGTGTTATTATATATACACTAGGGGACATTCTGTGCCGAGTGATTGTGAGTATATGCACGAGGGGATATTCCGTGCTGAGTGTTATTATATATGCACGAGGGGACATTCCGTGCCGAGTGATTGTGAGGCTATGCACGAGGGGACATGCTGTGCCTTTCTCTGTTCATTATCTATTGAGAAGTTAAATTTCTGCCTTGTCTTTACGTTTCATTTGTTACTCTGTTCTGCAGTGCCCGCATATTGTTATCCCTACCTCCCCAGCATGTTCTCCCCGTATTTGTCTTAGTTGCTTATTTCTGCTGCCATTTTCTTTCATGTTATTATATATAATTGCACAGGTACATATGTTGTGTTGGTCTTAGCCTCGTCACTACTTCGCCGAGGTTAGGCTCGACACTTACTCAGTACATGCGTTCGGTTGTACTGATGCTACACCTGCACTTCTTAATGTTGTGCAGACTACGCAGCCGGACCCGGTGGCCACTGACGGTCGGGGCATCTCATCAGTTCATACGGGAGACATCGAGGTAGACCCGCAGACGTTCGTGGGCCTTGACGTCACCTTCTACTTGCCACTTTCATCTCTGTCTTACTTTGTATTTCAAAGACACTTTTATGTATTCATTTCAAACCTCTTGTTTGTAGTAATCTCCTAGATAGTCCCTGAGTATGTGTCACCAGTTCTGGGATTTTGTATACGGGTTGTATCTCGAAACTGCTATGTTATATTTTGGTTATTTTGTTAAGTTTCTTATGGTGGGTCATCGAAGCCTTAGTTATCTTGTTTGTATTTGTTGTTAATGAGTTTTTATTTACTTCGAAAGTTGGCTTGTCTAGCGGGTTCAACGTTAGACGCAGTCATGGCCCGAAGGTGGGATTTCGGGTCGTGACAAGTTGGTATCAGAGCCCTAGGTTGCTTAGGTCTCACAACTCACGGACAAACTTGGTAGAGTCTGAGGGATCGGTACGGAGACGTCTGTACTTATCCCCCAGAGGCTGCAAAGTTAGGAATAACTTCACATCTTTCATTCTCTGTCGTGCCAATTGAATTTTGAATGCTAATTTAGTCTCTATTTTACTCTCTCGCAAATGGCGAGAACGCGTGCTTCCTCATCGACCGACCAGCAGCCTGATCCTCCTATTTCAGCTCCTACAAGGGGCCGAGGCCGAGGCCGTGCTAGAGGCCGAGGCAGATCTAGGGCAGCAGCTCCCGTAGAGGACCCACAGGTAGACTTTGCCAGTGAGGTTCCTACTCCGACAGTCCCAGTTGGACCAACTCAGGTCCCAGAGGGGTTCATAGCCACCCCAGTACTTCAGGACGCTCTAGTCCGCTTAGCGGGACTCATGGAGAGCGTGGATCAGGCCGGTCTTCTTCCTACCGCACCATCTGGATCTCAGGCTGAGGGAGGGACCCAGACTCCTGCTATTCATACGCCAGAGCAGTTTGCCACTCTGTTCTAGACTCCAGCACCTCAGACGACCGGAGTAGTTCAGTCCAGCATTGTGGCACCAGCAGCTGAGGGAGCATCCATGTCCGCAGAAGCTCTGTGGAGGTTGGATCGGTTCACCAAGTTATTTACTACCACATTTACTGGTGCACCATCAAAGGACCCCCGTGATTATTTAGACAACTGTTATAAGGTTCTTCGGAACATGGGCATTGTGGAGTCCAATGGAGTTGATTTTGCTACATTTCGTCTTTCTGGCACCGCCAAGACTTGGTGGAGAGATTACTGCTTGGCCAGACCATCTGGGTCTGCACCTCTGACTTGGGGTCAGTTCTCCGAGTTGTTCTTGGGAAAGTTCCTTCCACTTAATCAGAGAGAGGATCTTCGGAGGCAGTTTGAGAGTCTACAGCAGGGCTCCATGTCCGTCACTCAGTACGAGACCAGGTTTATTACGCTATCCAGGCATGCCCTTATGATACTCCCTACTAATCGGGGGAGGGTTCGGAGGTTCATTGAGGGTCTAGCTCAGCCCATCAGGCTTCAGATGGCCAGGGAGACGGGTATTGATATCTCCTTTTAGGATGCAGCCGATGTGGCCAGACGCATTGAGATGGTATTATCCCTGGCTGGTGGTCAGGGGTTTGACAAGAGACCTCATCATTTCGGCCGTTTCAGTGGCGCCTCATCTGGAGGCAGAGATTCCTTTGGCAGAGGCCATCCTCCTAGGCCTTATCAGTCGGCACTCCAGGTGTCCCGCAGTGCACCTGCAGTTTCCATCAGTGCATCGCCGATTCAGAGCTATCAGGGTGGTCATTCTGGTCGACAGGGTCAATTTCAGGGTTAGTATTCTCAGTAGCCGAGATCTTGCTTCACTTGCGGTGGTATTGGGCATATTTCCAGGTTTTTCCCCCGAGGTTTTGGTGGGTCTCAATATCAGGGTTCACGTTCCATGGTTCCCGCATCAGGTGCACCCTCACCCCCTCAGCCAGCTAGGGGTGGTTGTCGTGGTGCCAGAGGTGGAGGTCAGACGCATAGAGGTGGAGGGCAGGCCATGAGAGGTAGAGGTCATCCCGTAGCGGGTAGACCCAGAGATGTGCAGGTTGGAGGTGTTCAGCCCCAGTGTGATGCATTTCCTGCTCGTCTAGATGCTGAGGCTTCTAATGCAGTTATCAATGGTACAGTTTTAGTTTGCAGCTGACAAGCTTCGGCATTATTTGATCCAGGTTCTACATTCTCATATGTGTCTTCATACTTTTCCCCTTATTGGGTATGCCCCGTGATTCCTTGAGTACTGATGTACATGTATCTACGCCGGTGGGTGATTCTATAGTGGTAGATCAAGTCTACCATGCTTGCGTAGTAGCCATTGGTGGTCTGGAGACTCAGGTTGATCTCTTGCTTCTTGATATGGTTGACTTTGATATTATATTGGGCATGGACTGGTTATCTCCCTATTATGCTATTCTGGATTGTCATGCCAAGACAGTGACCCTAGCCTTGCCAGGAGTACCACGGGTCGAGTGGAGAGGGACTCCTAGTCATCCCTCTGGTCGAGTTATTTCTTATATGAAGGCTCGGCACCTGGTCGAGAAGAGGTGTTTGGCCTATATAGCCTATGTTCGTGATTCTAGTGCTGAGGTTCCTTCTATGGAGTTTGTGCCTGTGGTTCGTGAATTTCCATAGGTATTTCTTGCTGACCTGTCGGGTATGCCACCCAACAGGGATATTGATTTTTTTATTGAGCTAATTGAGGGCACTCAGTCCATTTCTATTCCCCCGTATCGCGTGGCTCCGCCAGAGTTAAAGGAATTAAAGGAGCAATTGCAGGATTTGCTGATAAAGGCTTCATCAGGCCTAGTGTTTCGCCTTGGGGTGCTACAGTATTGTTCTTGAAGAAGAAAGATGGCTCACTGAGGATGTGTATTGACTACCGGTAGTTGAATAAGGTTACTGTCAAGAACAAGTATCCTTTGCCGAGGATTGATGATTTATTTGATCAGCTTCAGGGTGCTACGGTGTTCTCTAAAATAGACTTGAGGTCTGGTTATCATCAGCTGAGGATTAGGGCTTCTGATGTGCCTAAGAGAGCTTTTTGCACTCGTTATGGGCATTATGAGTTCTTGGTCATGTAATTCGGATTGACTAATGCCCCCGCTGCTTTCATGGAGTTGATGAATCGGGTATTCAGGCCTTATTTGGACTCATTTGTGATCGTGTTTATAGATGATATTTTGGTATACTCTCGCAGCCGAGAGGAGCATGAGCAGCACCTTCGAGTCGTCCTCCAGACTCTGAGGGATAGTCAGTTGTATGCCAAATTTTCTAAGTGTGAGTTCTGGCTGAGTTCGGTGGCATTTCTGGGCCACGTGGTATTGGCAGAGGGTATCTTGGTGGATCCGAAGAAAGTTTTAGCAGTTAGAGATTGGCCTAGGCCCACTTCGGCTACAGAGATTCAGAGTTTCTTGGGCCTAGCAAGCTATTATCGTCGGTTCGTGGAGAGGTTTTCGTCTATAGAATCCCCTATGACCAAGTTGACGAAGAAGAGTGCTCAGTTCAGATGGCCGGAGGAGTGTGACGCGAGCTTTCAGAAGCTCAAGACAGCATTGACCACCGCACCAGTGTTGGTATTACCCACAGGTTCAGGTTCTTATACCGTGTATTGTGATGCTTCGAGGGTAGGACTTGGTGCGGTATTGATGCAGGAGGGCAAGGTTATAGCCTACGCATCTCGTCAGTTGAAGATTCATGAGAAGAACTATCCAGTCCATGATTTGGAGCTTGCAGCTATTGTTCATGCCTTGATGATTTGGAGGCACTATTTGTATGGGGTACCATGTGAGGTATTCACTGATCACAAGAGTTTTCAATACTTGTTTAAGCAAAAGGAGTTGAATATGAGGAAGAGGAGGTGGTTAGAGTTGCTGAAAGATTATGACATATCCATTCTCTATCATCCGGGAAAGGCCAATGTGGTGGCCGATGCCTTGAGCTGGAAGTCAGTCAGCATGGGTAGTTTGGCTTATCTATCAGTGGGAGAGCGACCTTTGGCTTTGGATGTTCAAGCGTTAGCCAATCGATTTGTCAGATTGGAGGTTTCTGAGGATGGCAGTGTTTTGGCCCATGCCGTCGCTCGTTCGTCATTGTATGATCGCATTCGCGCCAGGTAGTATGAGGATCGTCATTTGTGTGCTCGTAGGGATGCGGTTCGGCACGGACGTGCCAAGCAGGTCACAATTGATGCTGAGGGAGTNTCCGGGCGCCGCGAAGATGAACCAGGACTTGCGGCTGCATTATTGGTGGCGTAGAATGAAGAAGGATATTGTGGCCTATGTGGCTCGGTGCTTGAATTGTCAGCAGGTTAAATATGAGCACCAGAGACCCGGTGGTTTGATGCAGCAAATTCAGCTTCCCAAGTGGAAGTCGGAACGCATTACGATGGATTTTGTAGTTGGGCTTCCACGGACTCAGAGGATGGTTGATGCAGTATGGGTGGTGGTGGATAGGCTGACCAAGTCAGCAAATTTCATTCCGGTGGCGGTTTCATCTTCAGCGGAGAAGTTAGCTTAGATCTATATGAGAGAGATTTTTAGATTGCACGGTGTGCCCTTATCTATCATATCAGACCGAGGTACTCAGTTCACCTTCCATTTCTGGAGAGTATTTCAGAGAGAGTTGGGCACTCAAATTGAGTTGAGCACAACATTTCATCCTCAGACGGACAGACAGTCCGAGCGCACTATTCAGGTTTTGGAGGATATGTTGCGGGCATGTGTTATTGATTTTGGTGGTTCTTGGGATCAGCTCTTGCCCTTAGAAGAGTTTGCCTACAACAACGGTTACCAGTCGAGCATTCAGATGGCTCCGTATGAGGCGTTGTATGGTAGGCGATGTCGGTCTCCAGTCGGATGGTTCGAGCCCGGAGCGGCTAGATTATTGGGTTCTGAGTTAGTCTAGTATGCCTTGGATAAGGTGAAGAATATTCAGGATAGGCTTCGTACGGCTCAGTCCAGGCAGAAGAGTTATGCAGATCGTAGAGTTCGAGAGTTGGCTTTCATGGTAGGAGACCAGGTGTTCCTTCGAGTGTCGCCTATGAAGGGCGTGATGAGGTTCGGAAAGAAGGGCAAGTTGAGCCCTAGGTATATTGGTCCATTTGAGATATTGGACAGGGTAGGAGAGGTGGCCTACAGACTTGCCTTGCAACCGCATTTATCAGCAGTGCATCCAGTGTTTCACGTATCTATGCTCTGGAGGTATATTGCATATCCATTTCATGTTCTTGACTTCAGCGGTGTCCAATTGGACAAGTATCTGACTTATGAGGAGGAGCCAGTATCCATATTAGATAGGCAGGTACGCCGGTTGAGGTCGAAGAGTTATCCTTCGGTCCGTGTTCAGTGGAGGGGTCAGCCTGCCGAGGCAGCTACTTGGGAGTCCGACATAAGGAGTCGTTACCCCCATCTTTTCTCAAACTCAGGTACTTTTCTATGTCCGTTCGAGGACGAACGTTTGTTTTAGAGGTGGAGATTGTAATGACCCAAAAGGTTATCCTAATGTAATTCTAGCTAAATCTGTGTTCCGAGGCCCCGAAAGCCTCCGTTAATCTCACCTCGATATGCGTGCATAGCCCGGGCAGGTAGCCTGGAAGCTTCTATGTGAAAAGTTGTTAAAGATGGGATTTTTGAATCGAATAATTGAATAAAATTGACTTTGGTCAAAATTCTTGGTAAACGGACCCGGACCCGTGATGTGACAGTCCCGGAGGGTTCGTAGGAAAATATGGGATTTGGGCGTATGCCCGGAATCTAATTCCGAGGTCCCAAGCCCGAGAAATAATTTTTTAAAGAAAATTGTTTTCAGGAAATAATAAAGGATTGTGAAAATGAGTAATTATGTGAAAGCCGTGTTACCGGGCCCGTATTGCTGTTCCGGAGCCCGGAACAGGTTTATTATATGTTATTTGTCCTATCTGTTGAATTTGGTGTAAAACGGGCTTGATTTGATTGGTTTCGGATCCAAATGAGGAAAAGGGAGTTAATGAACTTGTTGGGTTTTTAAAGAATTTGAAATTCGGCTTGAGAGGTGATTTTATGTTCCCGAGGTCCGAATGAAATTCCAAGACCAGGAATAGTTCCATTGTGTCATTTATAACTTATCTGCAAAATTTGAAGTCATTCCGAGTGGTTTAGGCCGGTTCGGCGCGTTGAAGTAAATTCTAGAATTTCAAAGTTCTTAAGTTTGATTAATTTGGTTTTGGGGTTTGATTTCGAGTTCCGTTGTTGTTTTTCATGTTCCGAAAGTTCGAGCGAGTCTGTATCATGAATACAGACTTCCAGTGCTTTTGGACGGGGTCCCGAGGGGCTCGGGTGTGTTTCGAACCTCCGGGAGCTAAGTTGGAAAAAATAGAAAATCTGCTATTTGGTTTCCTTCTGTGCGATCGCAGAAGGTGGGTTGCGATCGTGGAGAAGGATTTTGCTGGGCTTGAGATGGTTCACTGCGATCGCAGCCTCCTCTTCGCGATCGCAGCCCGTTTCTTGTGATCGCATTGAGTCGCTTCTGGACCGGGTGAGTTTGTTCTTCGCGATCGCAGAGGTCTTGCCAGTCATTCTTCGCGATCGCAGGACCTCTGCCGCGATTGCAGAGGTCTGGTCAGTTGGCCTTCGTGATCGCAGGCCCCTTGTAGCGATCGTAGTGAAGGAATCACTGGGCAGTGTTATTAAATACGAGAATTAGCCTCATTCCACCATTTTCATCTTCCTCCTCAAGATTTTAGATAGCTCCTCAAAGAACCTTCCTCCATTAAAATTGAGGTAAGTAAATTTCATAGTTTTATTAGTTTCAAACACTAATTCCTAGTTAAATTCACTAATAAATCATCTAAAAATCATAGAATTAGGTAGTAAATTTTAGGGTTCTTGGGGATTTTGGGATTTTTCCATGTTAGGCCATGAATTCTTGCATAAATTACATAACTTCGATCCTTAGACTCCGGGTAATTGATTACTTCATGAATTTTCAAAAATCCGAACGTGTGGGCCTGGGGTCAAAGTTTAGTATTGTCAGAGGAATAGTAGGAAATGTATAATTTGGCTAGGGAATTGGTTTATGGAGTACTAATTAATGATTATAAACCCATTATGTCAAGATATTCCTGATTCGGAGTGGAATTCGAGAGGAAAGGCTGTGATCGAGGCTTGACCTGCATTTTCTTGGAGCCGAGGTAAGTGTTTGGCTTAACCTCAGCTTGAGGGATTAGGTATAGAGTCTTACTTGTTATGTGAAACTCATGTCCAACGTATAGGCGTGGTGACGAGTGCCTATGCGTTGCGGTCAAGCATGCCCGTGAGTCATTTGTGATGAAACTTACTATGTTCTTAATTTTCTCCGCCCTGTGAGTAATTGGTGAATTAAAAGTGATACCTTGATGTTGTTTCATGACGTGGAGAGTTATTGAGTGATTTATTTCAGTTGAGGTTTACACTGTTGAATTTGTAATTCCGACGCGAGGTTGGTTGTAGCTGAGACCCTTGTCGGGCATTTGTTGATGTTGTAATTGATGATTTCTCCTTGCCGGGGCAATCGAATTGTATTGATGTATTTCTATGCAATTGGGACTTCTTAGTATTGACTTTCACTTTATGTTGTTGCTTTGTGTTATTATATATACACGAGGGGAAATTCCGTGCCGAGTGATTGTGAGTATATGCACGAGGGGACATTCCGTGCTGAGTGTTATTATATATGCACGAGGGGACATTCTGTGCCGAGTTATTGTGAGGTTATGCGCGAAGGGACATTCCGTGCCGAGTGTTATTATATATGCACGAGGGGACATTCCGTACCGAGTGTTATTGAGGTTATGCACGAGGGGACATTCCGTGCCGAGTGTTATTATATATGCACGAGGGGACATTCCGTGCCGAGTGATTGTGAGGCTATGCACGAGGGGGCATGCCGTGCCTTTCTCTGTTCATTATCTGTTGAGAAGTTAAACTTCTGCCTTGTCTTTACGTTTCATTTGTTACTCTGTTCTGCAGTGCCCGCATATTGTTATCCCTACCTCCCCAGCATGTTCTCCCCGTATCTGTCTTACTTACTTATTTCTGCTGCCATTTTCTTTCTTGTTATTATATAAAATTGCACAGGTACATATGTTGTGTTGGTCCTAGCCTCGTCACTATTTCG